>CAEFZX010026166.1:0-78182 GCA_903066825.1 Alfaro cultratus | reverse complement strand
TAAATTTTTTTAATATTAATATTTTTTTTTTTTTTTTTTTTTTTTTTTTTAAAATTTTTTTTTTTTTTTTTTTTTTTTATTTTTTTTTTTTAATTTTTTTTTTTTGTTATTTTTTATTTTATTTTTAATTTTTGCCCCCCCCCCCCCCTCTGTTTCTTGACTTTGCAGGCCTGTGTTGTCTATTTTGGGCTCGTAATCATGCCTGTGTGTTGTTGTTGTTTGACAGCTAAAGACAAAGGAGAGAAGAAACTGTTTGGCTACTCCTTTGTTCCTCTGATGCAGGAAGATGGCAGGACTCTGCCAGATGGCACCCATGAGCTCATTATCCATAAGGTAAGAACTGCTTCCCCTCCGTACCAAAGCGTTGCCTGAGCAGCGTAGAATCAAACAATCTGTGTTCTTGGCTAAGTGTTTTATTTAGCAGTGATTTTTTTTTTTATCCTGTAGTCATATTTTGTTGATTAGTAAAATGCAGCTTGAGGTCTCCTAAGTAAAATCTCTCACTGGTTGGCATCAGTGTTGCTAAGAGTACTTCAAAGGGGGTTACTCGCCCTGCTTAATATTATATGAATTATCGCCTCTGGATGGCATGATGTACTTCTCTATTTTATCATTCTGTTTGTGCCACTGGTGGAGACGCGGCTCACGCTGCCTCCAACAGGCCGATGAGTAATGCCCCCTTTAAGGTCAAATTTAACCTCGAGTGTTCATCTGCTTGCTCACACATGTGGAAAAGATCCTTCTGCCCGTTTATTTTGCTTATCAACTCATCATTTTGTGCATTTCGGAGTTGACATGTCAAAGGGTAAATGCAAATTAAATAAGTATCTTCTCTTAAAAAGCCACCGCCGCGCTGCGTTGAGTTGTAACTGCAAATATTTGCAAACTTCTTGGGTTTCCTCAGCCGCAGGCTAAGGGTGTGTACAGCAACCTCCAGTCCTGAGAAAGACCGAGAAACTGTGTCTTTCTGCGTTTCTGCCAGGATGGAATTTCAGTAGACTTACAAAAAGCAAAGTCAGATTTTGTTGTACTGTCGTGATCTTTAGTGTTAAGATTCAGTGTTATACATCCACGATCCGGTGCCCTGCCGATTTCTGAGGCCAACTTCCTTAGTTCTGTGTGTTCACACCGTTAAGGGGGTGAAGGCGCATTGTAATGCCAGATGGACGGTTGCAGAGAAGCCCAATAAAACTGGCATGGCCTAGTTTCTCCTTAGACCTGAAATAGACTCTGAAGAATCAGTCCAACACTGAGTGGAAGCTTTGGATCTCAAACAGCCTCAGCTGTACAGCTCATCAAGGCCGAACAAAGTGGAATATTCATCCCTAGATTATCAGATATGATTTTCAATTCAGCTTAAGTTCTCTTGCAGGAAACTGAACATAAATTGCTTTTCCAAAGTGAAAGTCCGGAAACATGTTTGGACGGTTGCGTAGCTTACGTTTAGCCACACAGCTACATTTAATTAATCGGTTTTACTATTCTGTGTCTCCAGTGTGAGGAGAACACCAACCTGGCGGACTGTTCGCGCTACCTGAAGCTGCCGTACTCCAAAGCCACCCTCCCGACCAACAGTCTGACGCTGAAAGGAAACAAGGAGTCGTTCTGGATCACCAGCTTCCTCTGTTCCTCCAAGCTCACGCAAAACGGTAAATGAGTCTCGATTGTTGACGTAGTTTTTTTTTACATTTTTGGTCACAATTTCCCAGGCTTCCACCTGAGAAGTACTGCATAGATTGCTGACGGGAAGTTGGTTGCTTAAGTTGCTGTTCCTGCTTATGTGCAAGGTGGCGTTAGGACGGCAGTGCATCAAGCTGATACGGGCCGTCAGAAAAACAGCAATTTAAGCTTCCATGACCCATCGCTCTAAAAGTTAGAGTTGTAACTTTTATACGATATGTTTGCTAATATTTTTTTTTGTGCAACATTGGTGCCAATTCTATGCACAGTCTCACTGCCTGAAAGCATCATCACTTTAAAAACACAAATTTTGATCAAACTCTTTTATCTGAAAATAAAACTTTGGACCATTGAACGACAGTCCAGTTCTTGCGATTGGTGGCTGTTGAATCACCTGCTGCTGCCTCAGTTCGTTCCTTGTGAAACTCTCTCCTACTCTTGAATGGATTATAATTGAAAGCCTGTTGCTGGGAAGCATTTTTTTTTCCCTTCGCCTTAACTTTCTTTAAACATGTTTGGATTCAGCACTTTGTGAACAACCAGCTTCTTGCACTCCATGTTGAGGCTCTGTTTGTTCAGTCAGCACTGAACGTTGGGCCACCTACTTACCCAGACTGAGCCAATCTGACTAATCAGAGGCTCAAGAAACCTTTGCAAGTGTTTTGAGTTAATTAGCTGATTAGGGCGTGACGCCACAAGTTTCCATTATTTAACATTTTCACAATATTCAAATTTCCAGAGAGACTGAATTTGTGGGGGGGTTTATCATTGATATAATAATTATAAGGCATAATCATCAAAATGACCAAAAAAAAGGCTTGATATATTTTATCCTACTTGTAATTTATTTAATGAGTTTAACTTCCTGAAATAAGTGGCTTGGAAGAAAGAAAACAGCACCATCAAAATCATTCAAATGCAACAATGAATGTGTAAATATTAAGGAAGGAAACTGGGTGTTTGTATCTGTAATTAGGTGAGAGAATAATGGCTAACATCTGGCTTTTGTGCTCAGTGTGAACGGATACAGTCGACATTAAATCCACCACAGTGTTTACAATAGATGGATGCCTTTCCCTTAAGCTACATGAACCTGCACAACAATGTGCATCCTGCCTGCTGCAGGGAAAGCAGCCTACATGTAACTTTTATTTACAATGAACCCACAAATCTAAACGCTTCCCCCTGTCGAGCAAAGTGGAAGTCCCTTTTTTACGTCACGAAACAGACGTGACGATATTTGAGTTGCTGCAGAAATAAATAGCTGTTTTCAGCTGACTGGTTGTAGAAATATTGCTGTCGGGCTAAACAAGAAATACACAAACAATATCTGGGACGTTTGTTGACGAGAAGTGGCAGCGTTTGTTGCGATTTTCCACACAGTGGCAAAAAGATACGCCTTAGAAAACGGAAGAGACAATTGAAAGGCTTTCTTTTTAACGCTTATGTTTTATTCATTCAAGCGTCTGGGGACCCTCACTCGGGGGAAAATAACTCTTTATCTCCTTCATCCCGCCGCACTAGAGAGTGTTGTCATTTGTTTGGATTCGGTGGTGTTTAGGGGCTGTAATTGAGCGAGGCTACGAGAGCAGAGTTGAGTTTTGCCTCTGTTTTTCTTCACTTATAAACAAGATGTTTGCTGTGGTTTTATTTCTTGTGACTCTAGATTTTGTTTCTTTTCTTACAGGTGACATGCTGGACCTGTTGAAGTGGCGAGCCCACCCCGAAAGAATCAACGACAGCCTCTCGAAACTGAAAGAGATAGACGGCTCGGAGATCGTCAAAGTATGTCCGTCTTTTCTGCTTCTCGTTTGATTTCAATCCGTCGAGTTCGGCCTGGACGCTGAAGGCGTGAACGACTTTTGCGTCGCTTCTTCTGTCAGTTTCTCCAGGACACCTTGGACACTCTCTTTGGCATTCTAGACGAGAGCTCCCAGAGATACAGCCTCAAGGTGTTTGATTCACTTGTGAGTACATTTTATTATTTTTTTTTGTCTTTCTCAATCTACAATAACGACAAGTACAGAAACTTGCAGGGAGAAAAGAAAAAAATAGTGATGTAACGCTTCACAGCTCGCTAAACCAATCCTGGCGTGCTCGTGCTTTTACCGAGCAGAGGCGGGAGATCGATCTCTGGGTCTCTGCTTCTGTCTCTCTGCGCATCAATCTCACACTGATACATGAACACACTCTCTCTGCACCTTGTCTAATGATGAAAAAGCCTGATGAGCTGTCATTCTCAAGTTTTTTTCTTTCTATGCTTTTGAGAATATTGACAGGTTTGGCCAGTAAATGTCTCATATGACTGATTATTTTAGTTTTTTTCACACACAATGCTTCAGGATAAAGTTCTATTTGTCATCCTTGCACTTGACAACTGCAACAATTAGCATATTTTCTTGAGGTTTTATGTGACAGACCAAGTTAAGGTTGTGCATAATTGTGAAGTGGAGATGAAATAATTTTTAAAAATGCATTTCAAATAAAAATCTGACCTTTGTGTCCATTTATATTTAAATTGAATCACTGTGCTACCCCTAAACAGAATGGCTAGCTTTTAGCTTGCGTATCAGTGACTTGCAGCTGTAACTGTATAGAAATGTGGGTCAACAAACTTTTTGAATTTTTGTTTTGTTTTGTTGCTGAAAAAGATTTTTTATTTTTTATTTTTTTTTATTAAGATAAAATTACATGAAAGTGGACTTTATTTCTGGTAATTATTCCTAAACAATTATTGGCAATTAATTTTATTCAGTTAAAGGGGGCTGAATAAGGATGCATCTCTCACTTTTTCTCATATTATTTGTCAAGGAATTACAAAAGTCTCTTTTTCTTTACAACTATGTGCTCTCACATAAAATCCTATGAGAAATTTTAGCATTTGGGATTGTTGAATACCACTTGCAAGGCACTTCAGACTGAGATCCTCCTTTCTGATGTTTATTTTCTCCTAATCTCCAGGTTCATATCATCAACCTCCTTCAGGACAGTAAATTCCAGCACTTCAAGCCAGTCATGGACACCTACATTGAGAGTCACTTTGCCGGAGCGTTGTCCTACAGGTCTGTAAAGCCTCCCTCTCTGATTCGCTCACGTGTAAGTGAGTGTGTGAGCGCTGCAACCTTTCCCACTTATTGTATTTGAATACATCACAGCAGCCGGCCTACGCCACTGGTAAGAAGCGGCTCTATGCAACGTGGTGCTTTGAGTTAGAGCTGAGGAAGGAACACAATGCTCATGGTGCCACCTGGCTGGTGGAATGAGAATTATCGAATTGTGCCTCTCGCGTCTCATATGAGCACAAAAACATTCCCAAACTGCTGTTTTACGTTACACGTTCCATTTTTTAAGTTATTTTTTATTCACATGTGCATATACTGCACCTACCTATGAACTCTCACATCTTAGTTTTTGTTTCATTTGCACTTCTGCTTCTGCAGACAAAAAACTTTCCTCATTGAATTTTTCTATGTCTTAAAATTTACCACCACAAATTTTTGTGTACTTTATTCAGAACACGTGAATGTGGTTTGATCTAAACCGTTTCATTGTAGCGCTGGCTGGATGTTAAGGGTCGTTGTCCCGCTTTAAGTAAAACTCTGCACCTTCTGCAGCCTCTATCAGGGTTTTTTTTCCCAGGATATTTAACGTTTTTGAGAAATAGTTAGACCTCTGCAATTCCACCAGTTACCGTGAACCTCTTTGCCACTTCTCTGATTAATATTCCCCTTCACTGGTGTGTCAATTCAGACGGACAGCCAGGTTTCTTAAGTTCGACAGTTATGGCTATCAAAGTAAACAAAACACGTCATTTTTCTTCAACTTATCTGCTCCTTTGTGTTGTTCTATCACATAAAATAGCAATAAAATACAGAAAGTCTTAGGTTGTGACCTCTTTCCCCTCATTGAAAACACACCACTACCTGGAGTAGATTTTTAACCGTACCAAGCCGCAATATTTATTTCATGGCATTTCATGGCATTCATTATATTTCCATCATTACTCTCGGCTGCAGCATCAACTTCATCCACCTTGACGAAACAGGTGCAACAGGGTTACATGTTAAACCGCCGTATTGCCTCATCGACTGTGGGTTGCTGTTTTTTTTTTGCCAGCCGGGCTGAGATGCAGATGGAGGTAAACGGGGATCAAGCTGTTGTGTGTGTGTGAGCTTCTCTGTCTTTTCCAGGGACCTGATCAAAGTGCTGAAGTGGTACGTGGATCGCATTGTCGAGGCAGAGCACCAGGATCACATACAGCAGGTGCTGAAGGTGAGGCATACATGAAGGTAACCTGGACCTTTTTCCTTTTTTTTTTTTTTTTTTTTGTAAGAATGTTTATAAGACAAAAACGGATTTCCCTCTCAAGCTTTCACTTTCGCATCCACCGCGTCTCCTTCCACCCCTCTGTCAGTCATGCTGCAAGAAGGTTTAATCAGCAGAAACCCAGAGCCTCTGGTGCTGGGGATCCTCATTTTATTTTAATGATGCATGCAGAAATGTACTGCAGACCTGTCTCTGTCGATGAATAGTAAATGGGGCATATACACCGCAGACAAGTCTGCAGCACCACACCGCATGAGTAATCAGCTGGTGCTGTGCTTTGTGATGCCACTAATAGTCATGGTGAAACGAGGGTTATTTCAGTAGATGATGACTTTCTGCTTTTAGCAGGTTCCTAAAAGTCTAAATCTAACATCAAGTATAACAAAATACAAAGTTAAACAAAAGTGTACTTTTGTCTGTGCGTGACTATTAGTACAGCTCTACTAAAGAGTTCCTTTTTTGAAAGCTTTACATGCAAAACCTGTTCAGACTCTTCTATTTAGCCAACAAACAGGAAATGATTCGGGTCTCTCTGTCCTCCAGGCCAGCGACTACATCTTCAAGTACATCATCCAGTCTCGCCGGCTCTTCTCTTTGGCCACCGGAGGCCAGAACGAGGAGGAGTTCAGAGCCTGCATCCTGGAGCTCTTCATGTCCATCCGCTTCTTCCTCTCCCAGGAGAGCAAAGGCATCAGTCCAGTCGCCCAGACGCAGGTGTGTGTTTGTATCCTGAGCTGTGTTTGTGTGCTAAAACATGCAGCAAGGTTAAAAAAAAATAATAATAATAGAGACGTGCCTCTCTCCGCCTGCTGCACCAATTGCGTTTAGGATGCTAATGCTGTTGTGACAGGCTGAGAATTTGTCTGCAATTGAATTACACGCTGCCAGAGGGGCCCGGAGTCAAGAGTTAGGAATTTCTGTGACAGTTTTCTTTTCTTTTTCCGGTGGGAGGTCCGCGCTGCGAGGCGGCTGCTTTCGCGCATTTCAACCAAGACAAGCAAGTTATAGATGCCAAAGATAATCCTAATTGCACAGTGGGAGCAAATGCTGCGCTGCTGAGCGCTTTTGTCAGGAAATTATTTCTGGGTGTTTGTGTTGTGTTGCCTGTTTTGATCTTTTGTCTTCTCTCTTATTCTGGTTAAACAATTAGAACAATTTACTGCACTTCATATCCTGTCAGAGGAGTGTGGACAGAAAAAAAATAAAAAAAATCTCCTCAGCTACTTCCTGCTTTACAGCTGCAGGAATCACCGTTACGATAATTTGCAAAAGCGTCCAGACACCTTTCATAAAAAAATAAAATAAAAATCTGCAAGATGTGGCGTTTGTTTTTATCTGATACTTGATAAATAACATCCATTGAAGCAAGCCTTTCAGAACACATCCGTTCAGATGAGGCAGCAAACACGTGCAAGAGGCGGCTCTAGTGAGAGCACTTAGTAAAAACTAACACTGAACAGCAACTTGAACACACCAACTCTTTAAAACACATTTAGTTTGTAGTTGTGTAACGAAATGTGAAAATTCAGACGTCCTTTTAAGGCACTTTGTGAGTGCAGCATTAGATCTCCATGTAGATGCAATCTGTTTCTCTGATCTGCTTTAATCTTTATTTTCAACACAACAATAGCTTTGGGAGGATGCGGGTCAGGCTGATGTTAATCCCACCTAATCTGTTACATGTGCTGCACAAAGGCAACCTGGCCTGAGTTGTTGCAAAAAAAAAAGAAAAGAAAGAATTTTCTTTGAATTTTTTTATTTTTTATTAAAAGTCAAATTTTCAGTAAAAATTTGTAATGAAGTATTTTCCAAAAACTAGCAGGCTGCAATTCCTGTTGATCTTCCATAGTTGCAACAGGCTGGAGTTGCAACCAAATTCTCTCCTGATGGTCATTTGTGTCTCGCAAGTTTAGATTTTATTTGATTTTAATTACAAAAAAGCTTTGGAATCACACTGTAGTGAATGTGAAGGTTGTGAGTGTTTTCTTGTAGAAAACCTGGTGTAATGAATGTGCCCCCATTTGCTTTCTCTGCAAATTAGTTTAGCAGTACGCAGCTCTGATTTAGGCGAAGATTCATTGAATGCACAGCGAAAATATTGTTTCTTATATGAGAAATCCGTGCGTGCGCTTCTGCGAAAGCCTCTTTTTAATCTAATGTTGGTATATAAGTCCTTTAGCTGAGTGATTATGGTCATAATGGATGTTGCTCGTTTATAACCGAGCGTTCCTCGTCTCCCTCTGCCCAGGCGGTGTTCCTGCGGACGTTCCCGGCGATCTACAGCGAGCTGCTGAAGTTCTTCACCGTGCGGGATGTGGCCGGGTTCGTCAGGGAGACGCTGGCAAGCCTGCCCACCGTGGTCCAGGCTGACAGCCCCCTGGAGGCGGTCAAGCTGCAGTGCATCTCCAAGACGGTGGAAAGCCAGCTTTACATTAACCCAGGTGAAGCTTCTGAGTTTTGTTCAGTTGTGGAAAGAAGGGTGTATAAACGCAACCTACAAGAGGTTTGTTTGGAGTAGTTAAGAGGAAGATTGCAAACCAATGAGTGATACTTTTATAACTATCAAGTGCGGTGGAGGCAGCAGAATGCTGTGGGAATGTTTTCCCTTAATATTACTAATGTATTGCCCAATCTGGATGAACTAGATTAACCAGATTGACAGAAAGCCACTTTTCTGGATATTTGACACTTAACTAGAATATGTAGTAAGATGGAAAACACAAAAACATTTATAAGAGTTTGTACTAGTGCTTGAAACCCTTGAAAATGCTTGAATTTCAATTTTAAGGTTTGTAAAGTCCTTGATTTTCGCATAAACTCCTTGAAATAGCTTGATATTCAAGCTGCACAGTTTTAGAATGAAGTTTTATAATCTAATGTTTGACTAAAAGCCTACATTTATTTATTTTCCCACACCAAAAAAAAGACTTTTCACTCTGAAGTTAAATCAGACTAAACAGTTTTTTTGTTTGTTTTACGTTATTTCTATTTGCTAAATGCCAGAAAATGTAGGGAGAACATTTGAATATTTATTATTCCTATCGCTCAATGGCTTATTCATTTGTGTAGTTGAAGAAAAACCTGGCCTATATTAAATAGCCAAATTAAAATTGGGGGATTTTGTCTAAGAGAGAGATTTCAAAACATTTTTGTAGTTTACCTTATAGAATGGCATCACAAGACATTATTAGTAACGGTAACAAATGATATCATGCATAGTAAATTTAAACTTCACTGAAAAAAAGAGTCTTATGTCAAATATTTAAAAGTTTTGCTTAGAAAAAAAGCTAATAAAAACCCCTTAAGATACAAATTTAACTCCAAATTTGCCTCGCTTAGCTTTCATGTCATAATCTTTCAACAGAAAATGTGAAGATAACTACGGTAAATAAGAATAAATGAGCATCATTTTTTGATGCGTGGCAACCGTTCTGTTTTACAGAGTCCCGATGCATCCTGCTACCCGTCGTGCTGCGGGTGCTGCACACCTGCCTGCAGGAGCAGAGAGATCTGGTCATGTGTGCACGCATCTTCACCAGCATGCTGTCCCTCATTAAGAAGGAGGACAACGGCACCGTGGTGAGTACAAATAGTTAGTGTGACCAAAATGACACGTTGGGCTGTCTTGAGCTGCAGCTGGTTGCGTCGGTCAAAGTTGCCGTCGTCTCCAGAGGTAATTGAAGCCAAGTGTAGGCGGTTTTGCAGCTGCAAGATTGATTCGTGAAGCTGCCTCCCTGGCAAAACGTTCCACAAGCCAGACTGCTTTGTTTGTTTGCGCGCTGTCAATTAGCGGTGGCAACATGGACATTGGCAGGTGTTCGGCTCACTAATGAGGCTGGTCAATTTAGCAGTGGGGTTGTTGAAGTGACTTTGAGCTTTTCCATCTGTCCGATTAGCGTGTGTGTATGTGTGTCAAGGGTCTGGATTGCACAGATTTTTGCCAGAAGGGCAGTTAATGGCAAGGGCTCCTAGAAGGACAGATTGGCACCATATTTAAAGGGAGGCGACAGAGTTGGTAGCTTCTCATTATCAGTCCAAAACCTGTACGTTTTGTCAGGTAGAGAGAGAAGACAAGAAGGGAGGTGGACTGCTTTGTTTTATTTAGTTATATTAAATTTTGATAACTTCTGTGAGCCTTTCTTTTGTATTTAAAACTGAGATAAAATACATTTACATACAAGCCTCCAGAACTGTGTGGCTAAGTGTATAAAGATGCATCCAAGTCATTTATTAGCTTAATATCACGTACGAAAAAGTAAATATTCATATTTTTAAACTGGGTACATTAATGCAGTTGTTAAAAGGGTATCTAATGCCAAGAACAATTTTTTTTAAATTAAATCAGTCCTAAGAGCTAAAATAGAAGGGAACTGGACTATGTATCCTGTTTCTTGATGACATTTAATATCCTAAACAAAAGACTTCTTTAGTTCTGAACATTGGCTGGATGCTTCAGGGATAATAACAGCCACTAATGTCCTGTAAGCTTTCTCCTGTTCAGTGTGTGGATCATTGCTAATTGATCATCCAATGATGCCAACTTCTGAATGTGAATTCTTTTAAACTGTTTATTGATCTCTATTTTGATAACTTTTGTGTGCCTTTATTTTTTTTATTTAAAATTGAGATAGAAATACGACAAGTCTGGACTTCATGTCATAGAACAATGGAACCTTTTTATGGTTTAGGTTGTTTTTTCATGCTTAAACTTGATGGTTTTTCCACTCCTCCTGAACCATCCTCTCCCATCCAAAATGTGCACATTTCTGTCTCTGAAAGTCTTCCTCGTCCTGCAGGTGAACTGCCCAGCGCTGCCCTAAGGAACCCGCTCTGAAAAAAGTGAATTGAATGAACTACTATGACCCTAACAGCTGCATCTGTGTGATTACTAATCTAATCAGTCTAATGCTTCTACCTAATGTTCAGAACAGAAGACCAAATGTACATATTCTAGTTACTTATGTCGTTATAGTTTGTAAAAGTTCAGAATAGGAAACAGAACCTCTGCTGAACTTGATCAGATCTACAGTCTCAGCATTTTTGTTAAACAACTGGCACTGTGAAAATCGAGACTAGACAAGGAGCTAAGTTTATCTTGGCACTCAGTACAGTACGAAGGATGAGTAGGTAAAAAAAAAAAGCTCTCCAAAGCTTATTACAGCAAAAAATCCCACAATGGAGTCACTAAGTCTCAATTTTTTTTCACTTTTCTTCACTCAAATAATGGTAAACAAAATGTTTTTTTCTATTTTGCTAGCTGAATGTGGATGCTGGTAAGTGTCTCCTGTTAAAAATGTTTGATTTCTCTGCTGTTTAGGAGCCTGCTGTGTCAGAGGAAGTGGAGCTAATAGTGGAAAGCCTGCTGGAAGTGCTGCTGAAGACCATCCTGGAAATCAGCAACCGGCCCCAACCTGCTGGGCCTGCAATGAGACTGCAGTTTCAGGATGTCACTGTATGTAGGCGTGTGTGTGTGTGTGTGTGTTGGGTGTTCGTGCTCATGCTAAATAGCTTTGGCTACGTGCAAAATATCCAAGCGTAATTAAGGGATGTTAAATTGAGTCGCGACTATCACTCCACCAACATTATTAATATTACAGGCGGTAATTAAGATGGGGAGTGGAGATGTGTAATAATTTTTACTTAAGTGATAATAGAAACTTAAATATAGGGGGAAGACTTTCCCATTGAGACAGTGATCATGTTGGATTAGCTCTTGCAGGCTGTTACCTGGACGTCTAACATGTCCTGAAAACATGTTAGACGTGGATGTTAGAAGGAAAACAAGGCAACAAAAACAAGAAACAGGACAATTAGACTCTGACGTTTATCCACCTTTAATGTTCCATACCCTAAAATGTATTTATTCTTTGCATTTATTCTGTCAGGGTGAGTTTGTGGCTTGTTTGTTGGCACTCCTGAGACACATGAGTGACAAACACTACCAGAAGCTGCTGCAGGCATTCAGCAGCAAAGACGACCTGAGGGTAAGACAATATATATTATATATATATATATATATATATATATATTTTTTTTTTTAATTTTTTATTTTTTTCTTTCCTTATACGTCACTGTTTTGGAAAACTGTTCTCAATTATCCATCTACAATACTATCGTTGTGCTTTTCTGAAATTAAACCAAATATTGTCAACTTCCTAAAACAATGGCCCAAGTAATTTTTTGCCAAAAGTGATTTTTTTTTTTTGCTCAAAATCACCTTTTAGCAAAAAAGTTCTACAAATGCAGATCACAATTTGTTTTAATTCTTTTATTTATTCTTAAATTTTTTTTGTTTTGTTTTGAAAGGGTTATGTTGTAATTTTTTCTTTACTTGTCTTGTTTGTGGGTTTTTTTCTTAATAATTTTTTAAAAATCTACTTTCAAAAAAGCAAATCAAAGCCATAGCAGTTTTTATTTTATTTTATATAGTTAGAAAGCTTTCATGAAGGTAAGCACCCTATGTGGTGCCAAAATCACTTAATAAATATATGAAAATACTTTCTGACTAAATCAATAGTCATTCGTCACTGGGCATAATTTTTCATGTTCAGAATTTTCAAGTCATCTCACTAGAAAAACAAACTAAATTGAGCTTAGCATCATTTGATTGAGTACATGCATTTCAGCCAATGCCTGCAGGTGACTTGTAATCACTCTGAGATCCATATTTTATCATTTCCTGTAAATACAAAACTGCTGATGTATTGCTGACGTGTTCAAAAGCTATTATTGGCTTTAAGGTTTTTTTTTTAAACGGGAAGCATAAATAAAACACCTTTATTACAAGACTGCAGCAGATGAAAGTTAATACTTTATAAAACGTGTACACATGAATATGCAAACTGCCTCTAAGTGTCGTCTGACTACATCTGTGGGTTCATTTTGCAGGACTTCCTGCTTCACGTCTTCACAGTCTTCAGAATCCTAATCAGACCGGAAATGTTTCCCAAAGACTGGACCGTGATGCGACTCGTCACGAACAAGTAAGACCACAGTCACAGGAAAGTAGAACGTGAGATTATAAAGAGATGATTGCATGAGTTCTTTTCTTCTATTGTTGCTGTTCTTTCTCTGCATTTTTTTGTTAACATTTTGAGGTTCTGTTTTACTGTTTTCAACAAGTACCTTCCAGATATGAATAGTCAATAAATGTCTGCCCTTTTCTCTCAGCGTTATCATCACAACCGTCCTCTACCTTTCTGACGCCCTGAGGAAGAATTTCCTCAATGACAAGTTTGATTACAAGGTACAGCTGTTTGAATCCCATCTTTGAACTCATCTCCAGGATGTTAAGGGACCTATGCCTCAAGTTATTTGATAATCACAAGTAACATGTTGGGTTAAAAGCTAAAGCAGATCAGACAAGAAGAATCAAAATGAATGGAAATATTTGTAGAACAAATGCCAAATTTGTCTCTTGAAATTCTATAAAATGCTACTTTTTAAAAGAAAGCTTGGTCTGTGCGATTTTTCCAGGTTTGGGACTCGTATTTCTACCTGTCTGTAATATTCATCAACCAGCCTTGTCTTCAGCTTGAGTCCTTCTCGCCCTCTAAGAGGAAGAAGATTCTGGAGAAGTGAGTGTCAGCTGCTGCAAATGGACGCAGACTATTGAAAATCGTGTTCATCTCTTTAAGATGCAGCACGGTTTAGGTTTAACAGCATGAACCATACAAGTCCGTTTAATCTTTGCATGTCATCAGCATGCATTCCTGATAACAATTTGTTTTCCTTCTCATGCAGGTATGGAGACATGAGAGTGATGATGGGCTGTGAGATCTTCAGCATGTGGCAGAATTTAGGTAAACTGAATCCAAATGGTGGAAATTATTACATATGTGTGAGACAGACGCACTAAGACTGGAGTTCATACATGTGGCTTTATTTATTTATTTATTTATTTATTTATTTGTTTGTTTAACTGGTCTTCACTTTACTGTAATAACCCATATATGTCATATATTTAAATTTTTAAAGTCAAACTTTTTTCTTTTTAATTGTATATTTTCACAATTTGAGAAGAACTTCAAATGCATCTCAAATGCTGCTCATGCTATGGACTATAATCACTGATCACTCAGTGAAGATAAAGACATAAAAGAGTTTACCTTTATTGATATTCAAAGTAATGTATCCAAGCAGATTCATGGAAAGTCTAGTGGAAGGAAAAAGTGTTAATAAAAACAAAATCTTGGCTTATTTTTAGCTTCATTAGCCTTCAGCCATGTTCATCGAAAGATACAGAAATAAATGCTTAGTTTTACTGATTACGATGATACGTAAACAGAAGTAGATCACAAATTAAGGTAAAGTTAAGTCTTTAAAATGCATTCATATCACTTCATAAATATACCATCTAAGTTTTAAAAAAATTCCACTCATACATACAATTCTTTGAGAAGTTTTACTCCTGATAACCAATCAAAAAAAGCCCTTTGCAAAATGAAATTTCCCTCAGTGTCATGTCAGATCCAAAAGTTCACGAGTCAATCAAAAGTCGAACCCGTGTCTCGAACTTTGTCTTGGACGTAGGGGAACACAAGTTGAACTTCATCCCGGCCATGATTGGACCGTTCCTGGAGGTGACCCTGGTGCCCCAACCCGACCTGAGGAATGTCATGATCCCAATCTTCCATGACATGATGGACTGGGAGCAGAGGCGCAGTGGCAATTTCAAGCAGGTGGGACACTTTCATCGCCCGCCTAAAATCTTCATTTGTATACTGCGAGGAGATCAGAAGTAGCCGTACAAAGACGGATTTAAAACGTGGAGGATGAATGCCTCTTTAATAAAAAAAGAGGTGGCTTTTATCGGAGTATATAATCCGACAACCCTAAGTAAATGTTAAGATTACATTAATTTGCAAAGAGGTCTTTACTCACTTAACATTTTAAGAATACCAGGGACACCAATCTGCATGCAACTCTACAGAACAAGTCAAATTTATTGTAGTGTAAGATAAATATATATATGTATATATCCTGAAGACATTAAACATTTTCTATGTCTCATTAGCATTTAGTGGCACTAGCGTCATCAGCATTCCTAACTGCATCTGCAGTCTGTGTGTGTTTTCTATGTAAAAGATATGCCTCCCTCGGCTGAAAATGTCCCCAACATTTTAAAACATTTCATAGCAGACAACGGTACAAAGCTTCAAAACTTGTAATAGACAAATAAATGTTCTGTTAGCTTTTTAGCTTTTTCTCTTTAAGATGCAGCAATTTAACATCACTTTAAACATCTGAATATAAGCTATTAGGTTTTTTAGAGCTGGTTTTTTTTTTGGTTTTTTTTTTACGTGACCCACATCACTTGTGAGACCTTTGAACCATCTGTTTGGCTTCTGTTCAGTCATTTTATCAATGTTGCTGAATTGGCTGTATATCTTCTTTTTCTTTTTGTTTTTTTCCTCCTCCCAGGTTGAGGCCAAGCTGATTGATAAACTGGACAGTCTGATGTCTGAGGGTAAAGGAGACGAAACCTACAGGGAACTCTTCAATAGCATGTGAGTTACTAAAAAAGCGAAGGAAACACAAATTATGTAGAATAATACAGAACACTTTGGGGAGACACAACAAAAAATTTTAAGTTTCGTCTTTGACTTCTACTTGGTTTTGAACATTAGTATTAAGAAATCTGCAATAAGGAGTTTTACATCAGAGCAGTTTCAATCAAGTAGAGTAGTTACATGAGGAGGTAAGCAGTAAACACTTTCACTTTGATCTTCACTCTCACCACATCTGTCGATGGGCTTTCTTCATTCTGTCCGTCTGTTTCCAGATTTCTGTTGCATCTGCTCAGTGTTTGTTTGCATGCATGCATCCGACTTTGTGTGTGTGATATTTTCATCATTTGTGTTTATTCTTTTCGCATATTTTGCCCTTCATTGTGGGCCAATATTTGGACATAGCTGTCAACTCATTCCTGTTAAATAATAATTCAAGTTCATTTGCATAAGCAACATCTCCTCACTATCACATACAGGGACTTACGAAAGTGTTTGCAATGCTTGAACTCATTCCCATTTTGTCACATTACAGATGCGACTTTGATGCACTTCTTTGGGATTTTATGTGACAGACACAAATAATTCGGCTCGACACAATAACAAATGTTTCCGGACGATAAATTGTCCTAGAACTTTTTGCGGTAAGCGATATTATAGTTGTTTTGCGACCATTTTCAAGTAACACAATAGTAATAATGGCATAATAATGTAAGAACACATTCTCAATGATCAAATGAACTTTAAATTCTAATGAACATTTCAACTTCAACTGGAAGACATTTTAAATATCCAAATTTGAAATAAACCAAACAGAAACAGCAAATAAAATGAACTATGACGTCTCTAAACAAAATTGTCTTTCAAAAAAGAGACAGTTGAGACTTTTATCAGCCAGTTTTTGGTAAAAAAAAAAACAAAAAAAAACAGAAAGAAAATTATTGATTTTCTTTTAATTTATCGTGCAATTAATTCATTTGTTTCTTGCGAGAGGCCTACAAATAATGCGCAACTGCAGCAGAGGAGGACAGTGGTTTTACTTCAATTCTGGAAACTTAAGTTCACTTATCCTGAATGTGGAGCATCTACTCAATGTTTGATTAACGCTTCACTTGTTGAAAAAAGCAGAAAAGACTACCTGCATTTTTACTATTAAAGGCACACAGAATGATTTCACAATATCTCCTAATTACGAAATAGTCTAAAGGCAAGTTGGTGTGCTAAATGTAATTATTAGATATACTTTTCAGATTTTTACTTGTAAAAAAACTTAGAACCGTTTATCATTTCCTTTGTCCTTCTTTAAACACAAGGGGCAGCATTAAGCGTCCAAACACAAAATCCCAATAATAGTTTGTGGTTATAACCTGACAAAATGTGTAACAGTTCAAGGATATGAAAACTTCTGTGAGACGCTGTAGGTGTGATTTAAACTGTAATCCGTTTGTCGTAAATCATTCACCTTCTCATCATTTTTTACATACTAGAAATAACAGATCACTAAATAACCAATGTTTATTTATATGTAATCTGTAAAATGCAGTGTGATTATGCAAAAGAAGTATTTGTTTCCATAATCTAATTCTTTTATCATTATTATTTTTTGCTTATTCTAGTCTGTAACTTCTTGCTTTTTCTGATTAAATTGCAATAAATTTTCTATGATTTCAGCATATTTCAGTTCTGTTTTTGCTTTTCAACAACTGTCCCACCTGCTGACCTTTCCCACCCCTTAAGCTGAGCCGTGTGAGTTTGTGCCGATTTTTAATCATGTTAATATTAATTTATTCCGCCTATGCTTCCCGCCTGGAGTAGAATTCCTCTGTTTGGTCCGTACCCTAGGTAAGACGCTCTCGTCTTTGGTCTCTGTGTCGTCTGTGTGAGGGGGAAAACAGGGGGAACAATTGGTCCCAAAGAAATACAAATAAATTAAAACTATTGTGTGTGTGTTCTCCTAACTTTCCATCAAGCCAACCAGTTATTATAATCTATATAATCTGTTTAGCTTCATGGTTTAACTCCAGCAGGCGAGCCAACAAGCATAGGTGACACTTTGCATGACTGAGATTAATTTCCTCTTTGCTTTGAGCCCTTTTCTTTCTTCAGTAATTTCTTCCATCGCTATTCCCGTTCCCGTACTCTCCATCTCCTTCGTCCTCCCTTTCGAGTCTTGACGTTCTCTCCGTCTTGTCCTCGTCTCTCTTCATTTGTCCCGCAGCTTGCTGAAGAAGATTGAGAGGGAGACGTGGAGGGAGAGCGGGATCTCTCTGATCGCGACCGTCACTCGTCTGATGGAAAGGCTGCTGGACTACAGGTCGGAGAGCACGCACACTCACATTTACACACACACGCTTACACGCGCACACGTGTCCTCCGTGATGTATTAGATTGTCCGATTCGGCTCTTGTATCATCTAGAGTTACATGTTCACGTTTATTCCACAGGGATTGTATGAAGTTGGGGGAAGTGGATGGTAAAAAGATCGGATGTACTGTCAGCTTATTGGTGAGTTTTCACTCTTCCCTTACAAAGGATTATTTATTTACGTCATCTGATGTAAGCATCGGGTCAATGTGAGAACATTTTGTGCGAGAACATTTAAAAAAACCTGCTAAAAAATTAGTGACAGGTGCAGTGCAGCAATTTTTTCATCCCAGTCGATTGGCAGTTCTATAAATTAGATGATTGGATTTTAAAAAAAGAAAAAAAGTAGTTAAACGACAGTCTGTCAAATTAAAACGCGCTCATAATTTGATTTATAAAATAAAAAAATAGGCTAACACTGACTGGCTCAAAATCTGTTGAAATGTATTGACATGACTCTTTATCCAATCAAAAGCTAAGAATTGATTAAATATGGATGTGACCTCATTAAGACGGTGCCATAAATCTTTTTTATTATTATTATTAAATGAAATTTCTGATTTCAGTTTCTTTTATTCTGTACAGTTTTTCCCTAAAAAGAAATTACAAATGAAAGAAATTTTTTTTGTCTTTCTGTGAGTTGACATGAATTCAAAGTCAAAATAAACCAGAGTACATTGGTTGATTTTCTTTTTCTTTCTTTCGTTTACAAATTAAAACCTCAAAAACAGAAAATTTGATTCATTCCCAATCCATACTGATCAAAGTTAGTTTCAGTCTGATTAATTGAGCAATTCAATGCGATCAAGATATATAAGGTTGAAAACTCAGTAAGGTTGCAAGTTCTGGGACATAACGGCACATTTCATCAGCATTGCAACACGTTAGTAGACTGATTATCCACTAGCTCACTCTAGTATGACAGTCAAAATGCTACAGAATCCCTTTCTCTTTAATGTGACTGGTGTTTTATCCCAGTCTGGTTTTGTGCAGGACAGCTTAGATATGTAGCTCCTTGTACGGTTCAAGCTGCTGCAAAACAAAACACCAACATTTCTTGTAGAAAACAAATAACTTAACAAATATAGCTAGTTCTCAGTAAACTCCCATTAGCTTTAGCATGTTCACTCCATTTAGATGTGACTAGTTGATAATTCAGCATGTAATATATCTTAAGTCAATCCTATTTTATCTATGGTAGATGAAACTTAGAGAAAAAGCTGTCCTGCTTCATAAACTCGGCATTTTACATCACATGGCATTGCAGACAATACAGTCTTTTGTTCAAAATTAGCATCATTGCAGTTAGATTTACTAGTATCTCAGGTTAAACAAGAACAGTAACAATTTTTCCAACATTTTAATGTGTTGATGTTGTTTTCACGGCTAGATAAAACTACAGGAACCTCTGACATGTTCTATCATTTTTAGAATTTTCTTGCATACCTTTTTTAAAAAAAATCTAATTAGATTTGATGTTAAATGCAGATAAATTTGAGTGCTTGTTAAATTCATAAGAGTTTTTATGTTCTGCTCATTTTATGCGGCTGTTACTTTTGCCAAAGAAATACTGATTCTTGAAATCTAATGGATGGGAAAAATATAAGCGTGCCCTGCAGGGCTTTTGCTTATGTAACTAATTCCTTCGCCCGGGTGTGTGGGCGAATAAATGAGAGGTTTCTGTTACATTGCAAATGATATGTTATCGCACCTTTTGTCAAGCATCAACATTTTATTTATTTATGTATTTATTTTGCCTATTTACGTCTTTAAACTCTCGGATTGTTGCAACCTCCTTACCTTCTGTTTGCCCTTTCTTGTCTCTCTTTCAACTGAATCATCCGTTCTTTTCCTTTCAGAATTTCTATAAAACAGAGCTGAACAAGGAGGAAATGTACATCCGCTACATCCACAAACTGTACGACCTCCATCTCAAAGCGCAGAACTACACAGGTACTCTCTGTGGGGACAGGTTTTTTTTAGACGCATTCATATTTTGCTGTTCTCACCATCGTGGTAATCATAGTCCTTGAACTTTTCCACTTTTAGCCACAAACTTATACTATTGAGCTCTTATGTGATGGACAAACTCAAAAAAAAAAAACTGCTATATCATCATTGGGGTCTCCAAAAGTCAACAACACCAGAGAAAGTTGATGAATTTGCCAGTAGTCTCTTTCTTAAAAAACAGTTGCTCGAGCAGTTGCAAAAGGAATACATGAATCAGAGTTCAGGCAATTAAGACTTGAGCCTGAGGTGAAGTTCACCTTCCAACAAGACAATATAGCCCATAAATTACACAAAGAAATATGGTTGTAGCTTCAGAAAAAGTGGAAAAATTCAAGACGCACGAGTACTTCTGAACGCCTGCATCGTATTGTTATTCTCCAGTTGTTACCTTAACGCCACATCTGAACTTCTTTTTTCATGATTATTTCAGAAGCTTCATACACCCTGCTGCTGTATGACGAGCTACTGGAATGGTCAGATCGACCGCTTAGAGAGTTTCTTAACTACCCCATGCAGAGCGAGTGGCAGAGGAAGGAGTATTTGCATCTCACCATTATCCAGAACTTTGATAGGGGAAAGGTGAGCCAGCGCACAGCATGAGCTATCTTATCCTGCATTTCAGTATAATACTTAAAATTTTAAGCATGCTGAGTCCTCTGATTTTTTATTTCTTTTTTTTTTCTTTTTTAGCTGAGTACGCCAAAATTTTTATAGTTTAATCAGAAGTTTACTGCTCTTCAGAGAGACACTTCTTGCAGAGACAAATGATCAAAAAGCTCCCCAGTCCCAGATGAATTTAGGGAATCATTAAAACTACTCCTCTTGATACAAATATTCCACTTTTCCCTCACGTTCACTGGCTTCACCATCTGCCGGTGCGACCTCGTAGGGGCGAGGAGGCAGCAGGAAAAGCTTCCTGTTTAATTAGCAAGTCTGCTGGATTCTTTACCAATACCTGTGCAAGGAGAGGGTGCAATTGATTCTTGATTTTTCTTTTTTTTTCTTTTTGGCTCAATAGTGCCATCAAGTGGCTCGGTAACGATCCTGCATGTTAAATCAGATTTTTCTTTCAGGGTTTGTTCTGATGGTTTTTTTTCTCTCTCTTTCTGTCCTTTTCGAACCTCAGTGTTGGGAGAACGGCATCATCCTTTGCAGGGAGCTCGCTGACCAGTACGAGTCTTACTATGACTACAGGAACTTGAGCAAAATGAGGGTGAGCTCTGAGAGGAGCTGCAGGCATGCAGTCAAGATTTGAAAACAGGATTGCTATTAATCCGTTTAGCTTGGGAAAAGAGGGAAATATAAACGCATCGGCTGATTTTCTTTGTCAGATGATGGAAGCGTCCCTGTACGACAAAATCATGGACCAGCAAAGATTAGAGCCCGAATTCTTCAGAGTTGGCTTCTATGGAAAGAAGTTCCCTTTCTTCTTACGGGTAAACAAAAACATAAGTTTTATATTCTCTATATTGGATTGTGTAATACTTTTCCTGTCTGCAAAATTGGGAAAAAGCTGCAGAGAGAATTAACATTCTCTTACGCAAGACTCCTCCAGTGTAAGGTGACATTCAGCAACTTTTATTCTGCGCCATTTAATGATGTAACAGACCCTGTCCTTATTGGAGTTTGCAGTTGCGTGCTCCAGCCACTAGATGTCAAGCTAACCCCATGCTGCTTCACCTTTAAAATCCCCTCGCTCTATGCTGCAGAATAAAGAGTTTGTGTGCCGCGGCCATGACTACGAGAGGCTGGAGGCTTTCCAGCAGCGGATGCTCAACGAGTTTCCTCACGCCATCGCTATGCAGCATGTCAACCAGCCGGACCAGACCATATACCAGGCCGATGCACAGTGTATCCTTGACAAGACGTAATCTTTTCTTCTTTTTTGTGCAACTGTCTACTGACAGCAGAAAACACGAGCACTGGTATGTTTTCTGTATCCATAACTGACCACATGCCATTCCTTGCCGTTTGATCATCCACTTACAAATCTAGACTGTACTGCAGAGTGCATGCAACAAACAAACTGCAGTCAGGTGCACTGTGGTGGGGAATAAACCCAGGATCTAGTTCCCCAAAGAGGCTCATGATTTTCTTTGGTAGCGAATGGGAATAAGACTGTTTGGTTTTGAAGATTCACAGAAAACTAAAATCTGCTAATCAGGCAACGTAAACATTACGAAAAGGATTATTTCAATTTGATCTTGGGGGTGGGAGATCAGATTGAGAAATAGGTCAACGTATATTGACTGGTTCAGCTGTAAGAATTGCATCTCTGGCTGCCTGAGCTTCCACAGTGCTGCACAGAACAATTATTGTACTTGGCATTATTCAGTTTCCTGAAACCACTCTCACTGTATGTGTAGCACGTCCTCTGAATAGCAAAAGGAAAGCTCATTTCACTTCCATGCATTGCTTGAATTAATAAATACAACATGTTGGCCTTGTTAATTATTCACACGAATGTATGGGACAAGTGTTGGCCTACATAGAAGTACCGAAACGCAACACACAGACACGACAACTGGGGAAAAAAACACTTTATCTGCATCTCAATGTTCTACGTCTATGTCTGGATTACATATAAGTCCTCTTGTGAGTTGTGTTTGAAATGGATGTGTGTGTGTGTGTGTGTATACGTCAGTCTGAATGGTATACAAACATGAGCTCACTATATGCATGGACAGGGTTATTTTACGCCTGTACATATGCGTAGGATGCGTGCTCATGTAAATCTTCACATGTAAATGTGAATTGAATGTGTGAACATTAAAATGAAATGTTTTTAGTGAAATCTGAACACGTACATGTGAGTTATCATGCATTTTTGCAGTGTCAGCATACAGGTTAATTCTAAGGATGTCAAGACTCTGTTTGCATGTGAATTATTTGTGCAAACATGTGAATCGTATGTGTGCATTTAAAGGTTGTGCAAATAGGATGTGTGTTCTTGTGTCATTTGTAGATGTGGATTGTGTGTCATGTGTTACGTGTGAATAGATGCGTGCATTATGTGTCGATGAATGTGACTCATGCTGATGGGATTCGCGTGCATGTATCTGTGTGAAATGATTTGAAAGATACATGGATGCACACAAATTGTCCATGTGAACTGGGTATGCGTGAATGTGAACATTTGAATGTGAATTATTTGTTTGCATGTATGAAATCTACGTGTATATGTAAAATGTATCCATATACCTTTGTGTTTATATGAAATGTGTACATGTGCACCTAAAATGTTTGAGTGGATATGTGAATTGTGTGTATCCACCTGTAATTTATGTATGCGCACATGAAAATTAGATTAATTCACATGTGAACTGTATACAGACACTTACTAATTCCTACATGCGCGCAATTTATATGTGTATACAGGTAAAATGACATGCAGTATTCATGCACATTTACATTTTACATGTCCACATGTGAATCTTTTGGACATACCCATGTAAATTTGACATCGATATCGATTGTCTACATCCACACCTGGCTTGTTATTTTAATATTATATCAATCAATATCACCTCTGTCATATTGTTCACCCATTCGTGTATCCTTATCACCAACACTTGTAATTCATTTTAATCAGCCGTTCTTCCTATCATAAATCTGCTCATCAGTGTGAGAGTCTCAGCTAATAAAGGTGAGGCTGAGCTAAGCAAAAATAAACCAAATGGCTTCCTTTGTCTCCGTCCACTGCTTGCTCTGACGACCCCAACACACTCTATGTCCTGTCGACATTCCCTTCCCTCCATGTGGATGTAAACAAGGCAGTCAACCATACTTTAAGAGAAAAAAAGTCTTCATCTGCCCATCGGAACATCCTCAGGTTCCCATGGTCCTCCAGGTTTTTTGAAAAGTTGTCCATTTCAGCCCCGCAGCACTTCTCCCTCGTTTGCACTCTCACACTTTCCTTGACTTGTTCGGGGGGATTCCAGACCTGCAGATCTACGCTGTAACTCCCATCCCGGAGAGCCAGGACGTGTTGCAGCGAGACGGCGTGCCGGACAACATCAAAAGCTTCTACAAGTTTAATCACATCTGGAAGTTCCGATACGACCGACCCTTCCACAAGGGCACCAAAGACAAGGAGAATGAGTTTAAGGTAGAGAAAGAAGCGCGTGAACACCTACACATGTGGATATCGGGGAAAATGTTAAGACTCCAATAATTCCATTAGCACTTTTGCACCTGAACCACTTGAAACTGGCTCATTGACATCCTTCCTGGCCTCGCTCATCTATCATGCGCCGCGTATGTAGCGATAGTTTGCGCTCAGGTGTTAGTCTGTGTACTGCGCGCATGTTTTATTCATTAGGGAAGCAGCATCGGTAATTATACAAAAAAACCCAGGCAGTAGTCGGAGCCGTGTGAGGCTTGAGCACAAATGAAGTCTTTTCAGGCTGATACGGTCCTGCAGCTGCACATACTTTAAGACGCCCAGCAACACAGAACCCAATATTACACTCATAAATATTCAGCTTTTATTGCACGCAGGCTTCATACCGTTTTCTCATCACTTCCATCAAGGTTACTTGGCTAAATTTAATCACGGCATCGCATTTTCATTTAGGTTGGATGTCTCTGGCCTTGAGGAAGGAATAGCGCGCAATAAACATTAATGTTGTGACTAGAGTGCGCAACGGGTCTGGTAATGTATGATTATTGTATGATCCCCCGTAAATAAAAAAGCCATCAATCGAACACCGACAAAAAATTAGTTTTTATTATTTCAGTGGAAAGGCAGAGAGCCTTGTATCTTCTGTCAGCTTCCTGTTCGGAGGCACTTTTTTTTTTTTTTTTTTTTTGCCTCCCGCGAGTTGTGTTCAGGTGGGTTTCTTGGCCTTTAAAAGCATAAAATCAATAGAGGGCGGCAGGGCTGTGTAGTGAGTCGGAAGACCCTCCTTCAGCGCGAGGACACTGGATCGATGCATCAGCTCTCAGCTGCTCTTTTGGAGGGTCCTGGAGCAAAACACTGTGTCCAAAACTAGAGTTAAAGCAA
Organism: Alfaro cultratus; assembly: GCA_903066825.1. NCBI lineage: Eukaryota > Metazoa > Chordata > Actinopteri > Cyprinodontiformes > Poeciliidae > Alfaro > Alfaro cultratus. The sequence continues at coordinate 53,288 of CAEFZX010026166.1, read as the reverse complement.
ACAAATGATCTCATTTTGTATCTATCCCAATTTCTCTTTGAAGTCTCCTCAGCATAAAAAATAAATAAATAAATAAATAAGTTTAATTGGCTTTTCTGTGTGAAAGGAATGTGTAGATGTTTTTTGTCAGTTTCTTGATAATATATTAGTTTTTCTTATGTTTTTTATAGCAAAAAGCAATTGAGACTTTTAATACTTTCACAAGGCAGTGTATAGTCAAATCAAAAGAACGTGAGGTTTTGAGAATATAGTAGGCGGAAACACTGGAGATGTTTGAGTCCGCACAATAAATATTGAACAGCTTTCCACTCCTCTTGTTTGTCGACTTGGTTACATCGTGGCACACACACTGTCACATATGCAGCGCTATAGGATGAATGTGTTATATTAGGAGCCTCCTGTAAATACTCGAGTTGCCACAGTTTACATCCTGTCAGAGTGACCTTGCGAGATGCGGGCGTATTGACGAGCGTGCCGGGCCCGCTGTGTAAGTGCCGGAACGTGAATGATGACATAACGGATCAGACATGACACCTGACCTGCATCCAGAAGTGAACCTTTTTGTAGGATGTGTAGCCTTAAGTGTTTGAAACGTAGAGCATTTGTGCATTAAGCACAAGTAGGGATTTTTTTTTTTTCTAGTGATCAGCACAATCTCATAAAAATAAGGTTTCCTTTTTTTATTTCTTTTTTGTTTTGTTTTTTGCAGAGCTTGTGGGTGGAGAGGACTACCCTGACTTTGGTTCAGAGTCTCCCAGGCATTTCCCGCTGGTTTGAAGTCGAGAAGAGAGAGCTGGTGAGTGTCAACACTCTTGATAAAAAAAATAAAATTACCTTGAAGACATAAAATTATACACAACCATCACACAAAAGGGAGATTTAGACACCTACGTATATTGACATTAAATTCCCCAAAGAAATGGCTCAGATTTTGGGAAATGTTTAAATGTTCACCAGTTTCGTACATGTAGGTTTGCAAAAACCCTCTAAAATTGTATCATTCAGAACCCAAAGAAGTGGGTTGACACTGAAATGGCGTCCAGTAAATATGCGAAACACCAGGCAGCTTCTGTCTTTTAAGGTCTAAGCTCATATTCTTTAGTTCCAGCCGCTGAACGTGCTGCAAAATTGCCTGAATGTAAATTCTGAATTACCTTGTGATGGTTTAGCAGCACAACTGCATATGAAATATGAAATTGGCTAAAGGATTAGGCTTTATGAGGGACTAAAATATGAAAGTCAAACGTGGATAAGAAAAGCTTGCTTAAAAGTGACCAGGAGCCGAGTAATAGCTGCTTGTTTCCAATTGTGAAAGAGATGCTAAGATAATTAACACCCACTTCTGAAATGTGGAGAGCATTTTAATTGTTTGTTGTTTTTTGCTTTTTGCAAGATACATTTAATAGTTTTTGTTCACTGCCGCAGAAAATGGCTCTGAAAATTCAAAGTATTATTTCTCAAGTACAAAATGTGTTTATTTTCCCTTAAGCAGAACTGTTTTAATTTGACCAATTAAATATATAAAAGGTCTGTGAAAATTGTCAATTAGAGTTGAGTAAAGAAATGTAGAAACTATCCACTATTTCAGGATAAACAAAAGATAAAACTGAGCGGCTAATAGTGGTCAATAAAAGCATGAAATCCAGGAGAATTAAAAGTGACACTATGGTGTGAATATTTAATAGCTAAAATTTAGAAGGCAGAATTGGAGGAACAAGTTGATTTCAGTTTTTCAAAGCTGAGCATTATAGAAGATTGCAAAAATTACATCCATAAATTTTTTTTTTACTGACATTTATATATTTTTATTTCTTTTCTTCCACTTATCATTCCACAAATTTGACTAAGCTTAATTTTATTTTCAGCATCATCTGCCTGTGATATTGTTTATTGTTAAGCACTTTCGTCACTTTTGAGGCTGTATTCTGATAATGACTATTACCATAGTAATCATTATCATAACCCAAGTATTGGGATTAAATGATGTTTCTCCATTTTGAAATATTTTCATTTCTGACGTAAGATAGACTTTTATGAGAACCATGTTTTTGATTTATTTTATTAGCCGTGAGCCATAATCCTCAAACTTAACAGAAATAGCAGCTTGAAATCTATTAGTGTGGTGAGTCAACGCGAGTTTTGTCGCCTTGCATTAAATTAAAATGAGCCAACAAGTCAGTAAAATTCAAAGGAATCAAAAGGCACCTGTGGAGTTGCTGTAACGTTGAACGGAACGTTTCCCTAACCGCGCAGGTGGAGGTGAGCCCGCTGGAGAACGCCATCGAGGTGATCGAGAACAAGAACCTGCAGCTGCGCACGCTGATCACCCAGTGCCAGAGCCGGCAGATGCAGAACATCAACCCCCTCACCATGTGCCTGAACGGGGTCATCGACGCCGCCGTCAACGGAGGCCTGGCCCGCTACCAAGAGGTACAAACGGGCGGCGGCGGACGGTTCTTCAGAGACTGAGGGTCGGGAAGCACTGACATATAGATTGCCTAATGATGTATGAAGGTGGGACGCATGAAGCGGAGGGGGCCGTGTGGGGAGAGAAAAAAAAGGAGCAGCAGATGAACAGCTGGATGGATGGATGGATGCACGAGTGGCCCGGCGAGGTTTTGATCGAATTTATAGATGAGTGGAGAGCAAGAGGAGGGCTGGAAGCAGAAAAATGAGATAGATGGTTGATGCTGGAATGAGGGGATGGAATGGAGCTCTCAGTCAGCGAATAGATGGCTGGATGGAAGGATAGATGAGGGGAGAAAGCGGCGTCACATAAAAAATCGCATAAAGAGAAATAGCGGGGTGGGGGAAAGAGTGTAAAGAGATGGATGACTAATATTAGCTTATTGAATGAGGTAGGAGGATTTATGCAGCTGCTGCATTATAGGATAGAATAGTAAAAGGCAGACACAAAAAGGAGAGACGTCTTCCGTCTCGCCGACAAACATTTGCATCTGCTTGCAGCTTCTCGAGAGCAGCGCGCCGGTGATTGGAGGATAACCGCGCGGCGTGCTCCAATTTTCCAGGAAAAGCACAACAGCCTCAAAAAAAAAGAAAAGAAAAGGAAAAACAACTTAAAATCTACTCAAGAAAATAGTTTTTAGCCTCAGCAAACTGAGTGGACTCTTCTGCTTGTCGCTAAGCAACTGCTGTGAGCGTGGATCTGGAGGCTGGAAAGGGTGAGGGGGGGTGCATTTCCTCATTGTGCATGCCTGTTTGCAGGCCCAGAGCAGAAAGCTGTATCCATATTTCTCTGCTGCTTTTAATTTCTTGTAAACCCCTCCCCCCAACCCTTTCTTTGCGTAATAATAATAGTAAAAAAAACAAATTTGGAATATTTTCTCACAAACTGGACAGATATTGCTCCTTTTTATCGTGCCGCAAAAAGGAGCCACAGACATCAACCCCCCGATTTTCCTCGAGCCACGCACGATGTCGCGAGCCCTCGCGGACCGCGCCTATAAATCTATTAATTTCTTCTCCTTCCTTAATGCCGATTGGCAGCCGTGGAGGCCCTGCTACAAATGAGGGAGAAATTGTCATTATTAATATTCAGATTTATCGCTCCAGTCCGAGTTGAAGCCGCTTTCCGAAGAGGAGGAGGGAGGGAAGAAACGCGTTGTGATTTATTTTCCCCTCCCATCAGCGCTCCCTCTCTAATTGGACTTTGCTAATGATTAACTGAAGTCTCTCGGTAGCCGGGTCCCACTCGTCGCAGTCCGACGAGAAATTTCCATCACGCTGTAGATTATCGATCAGCTTTGTACCCTTTTTTTTTTTTCCCCAAGGCTTATGATTTGTGGTTGAAGCTGAAATGCAACCAAAGGAAAAAAAGAAAAAGGGGAAAAAAAACCTACAATATTTATGCACTCAAATGTTTTAAAAGTTATCTAACCATTTTGCAGAGCTTAATAAGATATGCTATCCTGTGCGGTGCATACTAATTTGATAAAGATTGCCATCTGGTGATGTTTGGAATATTAAAACACCTTGAGTATTCAGCCTGCGAAAGCCGTTTGATAGGGATCTGTGTTTGTTTGTGACTGTTTAAAGCAGCCTCAAGCATCTTTTCTCTCAGTCTGTCTCTTTCAAAACAGACAGCTGTGTCCTTGAGAGGAACTGTACTGCGCTTTTTGCAAACACTCCCCCCTTTTACCTTTTAGTGCCTCTCCTCATTTTTTATTTATTTATTTATTCCTCTTCTTCTTCTTCTGAATTTCCTTTTGGGGCAGATTTGAGAGCAGGTTGTGAGCTGGGCTTTTCATCATCTCATCCTCTCTCCCCGCTTTCAGCCGAGTCTAACACAGACTGGGAAGGATTTGCAGTAATCTGTGGACGTATGACAAGTGTTGATGCCACTGTAAACAGCAAGGACTTGACAGTTTATGTATAGGGAATATGAGGGGGAACAAAGCTTCCAGCTCGCAAAGGCGAGAATGCACAATGTTTGGATCAAGGGCAGTTGTGGTTGTTGCATGACGGGCCGCTCCTTTTTGCCGTCCTCCGAACAACACAAATCCAGGAAGTCATCTAATTAGTGGGGCAGGGTGCGACACGGTGCAGTCTCGCACAAAACATGTAGGATAGTTTCCCAAGTAAACAAGCAGGGGGCGCCAATTCCTCATTGATGGCACACGGCTAGAGGAAATGGAAAACGATAAGTTCTCTTCCACCCTCGTTTCTAATGCCGCCCTGGATAGCTGCCCAGTCGGCATTTTAAAGACCGACACTGTTTACGAGATCGAGATGATTGGAGATTTTTGCTATATATATATTTTTTTAAACTACAAAAAGGGTCAATATTTTATAAATCATATATGGAGTTAAGTAAATTTGCAGTCAATTTAGACTTATTCAGTCCAGGTTAGAGCTACTGTTGTGGTACTTTCCAATGAGTTCCTCCACCAACACACCTGAAACATATGAATGCATCTAACCAATGCAGAATGGCAGCTCTGAAAGCTTGGACTTTGGTAACATTGGATTAGTCCTTATATTTTCCTATTTATGCTAGACTATTTATGCTAGTCTGAATCCAAAACTGTTTTTGAAAGAATTCTTGTTCAACGAATAGGCACACAGTTCAGGTTTAATTTGTCCGATTATTTAAGATTTTGATCAAAACCAGGAAAGTTAATCCTTTAGTTTAACTTCACCAAGAAGCCCCAAATTACAAAATGCTAACATGAGTAGATACTAACCACCAAATATCATTGGTGGTTAGGTAGTAGACAGTTATTCTGTTACATGGTCATCACAAAACGTAGCTACCAATGAGAAGACAAATATCAAAAAGAGTTATTCTAACCAGCTCCAGGTAGCCAGGCTAATCAACTAGCTAATATTAGAGTATTTGTTTTGTTGTAAGCACAACCTATGGCTAAATTACACTGGTGCTTATTATATTTTTATTATTAAATCAATGTATTAAAATGAATGACAAAGTAAGATTCTGAATTGAATCAGTATTTTGTAATTAGCTTAGCAGCAGGAGGACTTTTTGCTGCTTCTTTGGCTATGCAATCAGAAAAATCATATTAAAGAGAAACCTTTTATAAACCTAGATCTTTAAATCCTCCCTTTCTAGTCCTCTAAGATCCTATGGAAGTAATGCTGTTTTTGTTCACTTTCCTTATGTGTTTGCTCAAACCTTCCTAAATGCATTGAAGGACTGCACAAATACAAGAAATAAAACACATTCGCATTCACTGAGTGATGGCCTGCTGGGATTCAGGTAACATCGTCACGCAGACAGCAGAGCCGCCTTCAGGCCTTTAAATGTTCTGCATTTTGTTTACTTGCAGGCCTTTTTCGTGAAGGACTATATTATGAATCATCCCGAGGACGGAGACAAGATTGGCCGACTGAGGGAGCTCATGTTTGAACAGGTCTGAAATGAAAGAAATAATTATCCTTCAAAACAAAAAAAAAAGCAACAAACCCAGAAATGCTGTAGATTTTTGATTATAAGAATGTGCTCACAAAATTCTATGGTTATTATACTATTAATTGTCATGGATCCTATGTGGGTTTGTTGTTTTACGCATAAAGATAATAGCAGCTACAGTGTCTGCCTGAAGCATTACATTCATCACCACTACAAATATAATGTTAGTTTAGTGTTTGCATTTGAACCATGCTTTGTTTTGGAGGGATGACGCAACAAATTATGTTTAAATAGTGAATATTATACACAAAAATCCAAACTATTACATTCCCCACCACACATATTCTGTATGCAGCATTGGTTCCATTATACTTCAGCAATATGCAGAGAAGTCTTATACTTTTTATCACTGTTGACAACCTTTTTTCATAGTTCTGGCTGGATTACCAGGAAAGGAAGACTATATTTTAATGGGTTTGCTTACTGGCACAGATCCCGCTTTTAGACATGGTCCATACATTTTTAATAAGGGTAAGGCTGCGTTTTGTCCCAGAACTTGAATATGCTGCTGGTGCTCCAACAGCATATATAAAGAGAAGTTCAAAGATTTGGAGGGAGCTGTACACCTTCATTATTCCATCCACTTTATGCAATTCACATTTAGTTCTGAGAATGAACCATACAGCATAATGTTGCCACCACCATGCTTAACAGTTGGTGTGCTCTTCCGAATAAAATATACTTCTCGTCATTCCGGGCAAATATCAGGCGCTTGGAGCTGTATTTGTTATTTCTGTCTCTGCGTTCCAGGCGCACATCTTGGAATACGGCCTCGCTGTGCACGAGAAGTACGTTCCCCAAGACATGAGACCTCTCCATAAGAAGCTAGTGGACCAGTTTCATCTGATGAAATCCAGTCTGGGCATACAGGTAGGCCACCAGGTTGTAAATCAGGGACAACTTCAAACATACCAAACAGAATTTTCTGAACGTTGCACATCTTCTGCCATTTCCTTTGAATTATTAAAGAACGACTTTGCGGGAGCGTAAAGCAAATTCGACAGTAAAAAGCATCTGCTGTGCTCAAACTTCCAAGCGAAATGACCCCTGCTGTCCACCGAAGGCAGGGGTGGAGGGGCGGAAGGGGGTAGCCACCCCTCATTAAACAAACTTCCCCTTATCTACATACCACAGATTTTATTTACGTACCACACGCTGGCGTTGAGTAGCATTTTTAATCATCCCACTTTCCTCCATGTAAAACCGCAGGAGTTCCCGGCTTACGTGCGCGCGAGCCCCGTGCCCTTCACCAACGGAAGCCCACGGACCTACAGGAACTCTGTGCCCAGCATCATCAGCCCCGACGCAGGCAGAGGGGTTGCAAGGCGGAGGTGATGACCATTTTCTTTTTATGCATTTATTTGTAAATTGCACCTATATATATACATAATTAAAATGTCAAAGACGACTGTATTTTATCGTGTTAAAATTTAAAAACGACCGTAAAAGCCGTCTGTCCGCATCTTCCATCTGTTTATGGTGTTGGTTTATAATAAGGGAAAAAGTGGGGGGGGAGTAACCTACAGGGATCTGTTTATTCGGCTGACTGTGGGTGGCAGCGTGTGTGTGTGTGTGTGTGTGTGTGTGTGTGTGTGTGTGTGTGTGTGTGTGTGTGTGTGTGTGTGTGTGTGTGTGTGTAGGTGTTTTGATGTGTTCAGTGACCCTTCCACCCTGTCTACCTGCGACATTCTCCTTCCACAGTCTGATCCCACAGGGCACAGAAACTTTGGGGACGCACGCATCACTTCAATCTCACCGTGACATTTTACCCTTTTTTTATTCCCCCATGTGCAAAGTTTTGATTTCTGTGGAGAGGGGAAAAAGAATGCAAAAATTGTTGGATATAATTTTTCTTTTCTTTAGATTTTGATCTTGTTTTGATAAAATGCTGAAGTTGTGGTAACAGTTGTTTATCATCCAGACTGACACCTCTCTTCTTTTTGATTTTCTGCCGGTTTGCCCTTTGTGTTGGACTCCATGGGGAATTTATGGTAAGTGAAACACAGTTACCCGCCAAAGTAACTTTTAGGGAAAAAATTATATATGTTTTATTTATATATATATATATCTTTTTTAACTTCAACGCATATTACTGTGGTTTTATGTGCTAGACCAGATGTCTGCAACCTGCAGGTCTGGAGCCAAATGTAGCTATAAAACCCCTACAGAGTGGCTATTTATAACTGTGGACAATAATAATGTTTGGCATGTTTTGTTCAGGAAAGATAATGAATGATTTCCTGTAATGTCTGCAAAGAATTTTCAAAAAACTGTGACAGTTATGTTTACTCCAAATGTTTGGTCATTAACCATTATGCTGTGCTTTTCTTGTAAAATAATTTCTTTTCAATAATTATTTAAACAGCCTAAAAATTCTGTATCAATAAAGGTTTAATGTTTTTAGTTTAAAATACTATAAAATGAATTTTGACTTAAAAAAGCACGATCTTATAGTGTCTGTAATGTGTTTTCAAAGGGTTGTGTTGGTTTCGCTACTCAGGATAAAGTTTATTTAGTAGGAGGAAAAAACTAAGATTGCTATAAACTAGCTTAACTGTTTCAAATTAGAAATATCATTCTTGCTGCATGATGCTGCCTCCGTCGTGTTTCACTGTAGACACGATTTATATCATGTTTTCTTTTGGCAACGTGTCATTTTCCATAAAACCTTAAGTATATAGTCCAAATGTACTCAACACTTATAAGATTGTTTAAAAAATGAAATACACTTCATTTGTGTGCTACTTTGTTAAAATCCCCCCAAATACTCTGCTGAAGTTTATGGTTCATAACGTGAGAAAGTACAAAAACGTTTTGTGGGAATTTCAACTTCTTTGAGTTCATGACAGATAAGAAAATAACTTCATTTCCTTTTATAATGATCCACCATAACAAGCTCTCGCCTGCTCTCTCGTCAGCCCCTGCAGCTACCCTGCAGTGAACCGGTACTCCTCGTCCTCTCTTTCATCTCAAGCCTCCAACGAAGTCAGCAACATCACCGGGCAGTCGGAGAGCTCAGATGAAGTCTTCAACATGCAGGTAATCCGTCACCAGTAAAACCCGCATGCAAGCAGCCTCTCGTGCGCTACCCACATGCCCCGGAAAAGGCTGTTAAAGTAGTAGATTGAGTCCACATCCCAACATTTGCCCTCCTGCTCCCCACAGGCTCAACTCGCATCACTTTTTCTTTTTTTCCTTTTCTGAATCCGCCCTCGCTTTATTCCACCCCGCCCTCTTCTTTTTCTCTCTCTCCTCTGACCCTTTTTTTCTCTCTATCATCTCGACTTTTCTCGTCCAGGGCTCTGTCCGGCCGAGCAAATTGTCATGATTATATCAATTCAGGACACGGTGCTTTGTGCGGGCCGTCCAGGGAGCCTGCCTAAGTCTAATCTAAACTGGATTTGGCCAATTCAAAGAGCTGCCGACAACTCCTGGCAAGCCGTCCGCGGCACCTGGCAGGACCAGAGTAATAATGAGAGGGGAAACATGGGAGGAAAAAAAGGCTGCTGTCAGGAATCTGACTGAGCCAATTAGGATAATAGATTGGAATATTAAAGCTTTTCTTTACCTGGAAAAAAATGATACAATGTGACGGCCAATTGAAGATTTAGATTTTCATTTTAAGGTGTTACTTGCAGTTATTTGATAGGTATTAGTAGAATGAGGCACCAGCTTTATCAGATACAGTGAAGTTCAAAAGTATTCATATGGATAGCAGACTTAGATTGAAGACTATTTCTGTCCAGCGAAGAAGCTTGTTTTTGATTTGAAATGAAACAGAAATCCCTCAAGTGATGGTTAAACATTTAATATAATATTTAAAAAATTTTATTGGATCATTGGAAAAACTCCTTATATCAATTTGGCTTTTACATATTTCTGCTGTTCCAGTATTTTGACACTTGGCTTCAAGTCTTTGGAATATTTTTGCTCCCTCTACAGAAGATTCTAGTCAAAACTCTGGCTGAGGCGTTCATACAAACAGTAAAAAGAGCAAAATGTTATTATTGTCGGCAACCAAACAAGGACTTTGATAAGGAGTTCGAAAACGCTCGGTGTACCGTGCCAAGTTAAATGAACGGGTTTAACCAACTCCGCTGTTAAATAAAAGTCAACCATCCAATTTCATTCAATTGGATGGAAATTAAAATGAAAGGGGAAAACAACCTAGATTAAAATGTATCTAGATGTCCACCAGCTGCATGTTGGTGGATCAAATTTCATAAATTGCTATTGAGGGCCACAGAAAATATTCCTAAGTGTGCAAATGAAACAATGATAACTATAAACAAACTGCTGGTGTTTGTGAACCCCAGGAGCTAACAGTGTTGCTGTTTTTATTTTTATTTTTTCATAGAGATGCATTATTTAGAGTTTTGCATCTGATTTTCAATGTCTTATTTTTTTTTCCAAGACTCCTTCCCGCCGACGTTAACTTAGAAAAACTGAGAAACTTTTTATACTGATTAAAAATGTTTTAAATAAAACATTACCATTTCTCCAAAGTATATCAAGGTTCCAGTGAGTAACATTAACAGTGCTGTTTGGTTTGTAAACCACCAACAAATGTTTCTGTTAAATAAATTATGACAGGTACTCTGGAAATTTATGTTTATACACAATAGAGTAGAGATTGAAACACAAATGGTTTTATTTCCTCCAATGGAGCAAATTGGCAATATTCAAAGTTAAAATTTACTTCTGGAAGTGATGGCATTATTTATATAGAAGGTTTTAGTTCATGTTCTTATTTAACTGTTTGTCATAAACAAATGGAAGTATTTTCTCCTAACCAGTGCTTCGTCACAGTTAGCTGACTTTTACATAGCTAACTATGCTAAAAATGCTGCTAATTTATATTAGCTTTGCAAGTTTTTATTTTTATACTAAATCCATCTGAAATAGCAGAAGTAAATGCACTGATTGTGCAGATCACTTGAGCTGTTGCTATCATAGAAAACTGTCTTTAGAATAAAGACAGTATTCTCCTAACTTAATATATCGGAGAAAAAAGCTTTGATTTACTCTAAGTTGTGACTAAAGATGAGCCTTTGTCAATATTATTTAGAATCAGAGGTGATGCCACGCTGTGTGTTTTTGAACCAGCCAAGTTGGTCTTGGTCACTTTGGTCAGCTGAGGCTGTTGTAAATGGGCTATATAAATAAATAAACCTTGATTTGAAGTTTATTCATATTAATGTTCTGATGATTTAAGACAGATGGTCATAATGTCGTCTTTCCCACCTCCAGCCCAGTCCATCTACCTCGAGCCTCAGCTCCAACCATTCTGCCTCGCCCAACGTCACCAGCTCAGCCCCCTCCAGTGCCAGAGGTAAGATGGCTTCTATTAAAAGAAATAAGCCCTGTGTCGTAGCACCCAACTGATATTTCAGTCCCAAGCGGTCTGAATCGAGTGTTCTCTACGTGCAACGTTGTACTTTTAACCTTTTGGTGATGCCGTCTCCCTAAACGGAACGGCAATCCAGTCTGATGAGGTTGGAGTCTGGCGGAAGATCCTCAAAGAGAATGTAGAAAAAGTGAGCTTGAAGGAAAACAAACCGAGGAAAGTCGAAACAGAGAGAATGCAAAATGAAGACGGATTAATAAATGAGCTGGAAGAAATGGTGTTGAAGGGAACATTGCGTCGGCGAAAGCGCGCAACGTGGTAAGAGAGAATAAGAGATTTCTATAACTGAGCTGACTATTCCTTTATAACAAGCGCTGTCCAGGCCAGACTCGGTTATCCAATCGTCCACCGCTGGGTAGAGTGAATAGCAAATGCCTCATCTTGTTGCCCCTCTCATCCCGATGTGTTCAAATGTGTAAATGTATTTCTGCCCGATCCTGATCATAAAAAAGCGAGAATATATGAAGACATTTATGGAAGCGTATGCACTCCCCTTTGGCAAGCCGCTGACAGCGGGCGGCGCCCTTATAAAAGTGCCCTCTGTCTACCCATAAAGCGTGAGGAGAATTATTGCCTCCGTGGTGCTACCTGAAGGAGAGCCAGCGATTGCTATCTTATATTCATATGATAGTCTTCCAAGTGCTGTCAAGTTGGCTAATGGTTCAAAATTCACGCGGCAGCTGCTGAGGGGAAGGGCAGCAATAATGACGAATTTGCGCGTTTGGATTTTGCCCCTATCTATTGACTCGCGCTACAGATGTAACCATGTCGAGCTGTGGCTCACGTACCCGCTGTGATTGTCCAGTGCAACGGAGGAGGCATGGGAGTTAGGTTTGAGGGAGTGAGGAGGGTGTGTGTGTGTGTGTGTGTGTGTGAAGGAGGGGCCAAGCCATTTATCATGTTGTGGAGCTATTGAGGCTGAAAGGACGGCAAAGAGAGAGAGGCTTGGAGGGAGAAAGAGAGATTGGCCTTTCCTGATTGCCAGTATTTGCGGGTAATAGCCTAACACCTTGCTCCCTGTTTGGTCCTGAACATGTTTGCGAATTTGGTGCGTGTGTGTGTGAGACACGGCTCTAACATATCATACTGTTCATTTCAGGTTCGCCTCAAATGGCAGAAAAACACAAGCATTCCAGAGAAAATGCCTGTCTGTCTCCACGAGAGAGACCGGTCAGTGCCGTCTTCTCCAACCCCCTTGATCCTGCACAGGTTGGCAAATATAAACATATTCATTTATATACTTTGGCATTTTTCCTCTTCATAAATTTCTAATTTATATTAGTAGTTGATACATTGCCATGGAAATGTTTATTATCTTGCAAAGTTCTTGGTTTCATCAGTTGTATAAATTCATTCAGGTTCCAAAGTCTTTAGCCAGTATTCAGTAATATCTTGATGCTAATGTGACACTAAATTTCAAAATACAGTTTTTATTAGGTTAATGATAATAATAACAAGGCGGCACTACTTCTCTTTGTACACCATGGCGTCCATTGTGTTTGACACCGAATTTGAAAAGATGGTTAAGTTGCATGAGCCTTCTTTCAACCAGCTGATAAGCAGTGCACAGAAACAGGCTATGCAGTGGCTAGTATTTATGCTACATACAATATGCTACACAACCACAGAAAAATCCTGGTGGCTCAGGCACCTTTCAGAGCAGTTAAAAGCCTTTTAAACCACTGAACTTTTTGGAGATTGGAAATTAGAATAGAACAAGACCTTAATGCCACACAAAAGTAACTGACCTGGTCATGACGCAGCAGGACACAATGAATTCCAGCCTACTGATCTCCAGTATACATAAACGTTTCACACTGGGAGTGTGTCAAAAGTGTTGTTCAACAAAATCTTCTTCACATTTAAACCAACACATAACATGCATACATGGCAACTCAACCACTGGTAAAATATAAGGAACACATAGCTAGGGAAATAAATTGCTCATTATTTTAAGTCAGTCTCTACCTTTGTTGCAATCATCAGGATCTCTAAAGTGTTCATCTTGTTATAACTATCACATCACATCAAAACCAGGTCAAGGAAGATATAGTAACTCATTCAGGGCAATATTTAGATATATAGAATGCATGTGTATGTCACAAATGGGAAAAATAACCTCAAAGAGCCAGCCATTTCATCTTCTTTCTGCTCGCCTAAGAGGTTTATCTGTGGCTCAGTTGAGGGGGGGTTTTTTTGTTTGTTTTTTTTGGTCAAAGTGTGCAGTTGTGTGATTGGGACACAAAGACAAATTAGGAAGCAGATCTGTAGTTGTCCGGCACGATGTTACATTCTGCCCAGAGGGAAACTCGGAAGTTTGTAACAACTGCAGCACCCAATGAGGTGCACACTGTGGCAGAAAACAAGGTCACCTTTTTAATGTACAATACATCTCAATGGGTGACTTCCGCCTAAGAGACAAAAATGTCTCCTTGGCCAGGGCTCGTGGTGTAAGGCCATTTTGTCGCTGAGAGGTGCAATTTTTCAAGAGCAGTAGTTACTTCTGTTTTTGCTAAAGATTACCCCAGCTTTGTTCCATTATGTGGTGGGGTGGGGGGCGAAGGAACCGTTCTGTACACCAAGCTGATAACATAAAAACAAGAGGTTATGAGAGCAACATGATATTGTAATTGCTTTCCCGGTTGAAGGACAGTATGTAACGGAACCACACAATCAATCCACCGACAAAGCTCCGATAACAAAACAAAAAACAAAGCAACCCTAATCTGTTTGCTTTTCAAGGCCGTTCATCGCTCGCGGTCGCGGCATAATGTGGAGTTCACCTCTTTTTCACCCCGTTTGTTTAATTCTACGGAGGAGATTATTGCCGATGACCTACATACTACAAAACACTTTTATTGGGTGATATAAATGTCGGTTATTAGAAAAATGAGTTGTTCAGCTGCATTCTTATTTTTTTGCTAATTTAGGGCGAACGCAAAGTCATGTTTCTCAGGTGGAGCCAAAACCAACATGTCTTGACATTTCTTTGCAGTCTGTCAGATAATTAGGTCTAAAATGATATATAATGTTAATTCTTTATGATAAAATATACATGCCCAAAATAAAAGTTTCCAAGCTCACATCCCTATTGGGACATCACAGGGTTAAGGAAGCTAATCCACTATTTTAAGTATGTTTATTTATATTTTTTAGTGTATTTCACCTTTTTTTTTAGCAGTCAAAGCTCAATGCTAACTAATCAATGTGAACTCATTAACTTTCTTGTTCCTATTGTGGCATCACTGTTTTTTTTTTTTAATCACTTCTCTTATTTGTATTTGTACCTCTGTTTTTATTGTCAACGCTCCTTTCTTGGTAGGAAAAAATACATCATTGCATAGAATTTAATCAAGCCAGTTTATTGTGTGTATGCTGGAGTCACATTGCTCAGTTCAACCCCAAACAAATCAATTCCCTGATTCCACATGAAAATGCTGGACTCCAGAGACCGTCAGTCTAAATGAACGAGCTCAGAGAAGTAACCATAACAACAACATGACCTGGAACTGGACTTCTCAAATCAAATTCTGCTTAGTCAGTTCTGTAGATCAAATTTTTTTCTCCTGGATTTGTTTGGCATTCATTACAACCAACTTAAATCATAAACTTATAGCAAAATTATGAACACTACATTTGTTACTTAGAATACTCTGCTGTTTGTGTCATCGATATTCTCTCCTTCATTAGAGCTTTAGTCCAATTTTTGTAAAAACAATATATCATGTAGCGCAGCTGAAATTTCTTTATTTGTTGTGTGTTTTTAAGGTTAATTTGTGTGATTTCCTTATTCTGCAGAGAGCTCCTGCTCACCAGATAGGCGACACCACTCTACCCAGGAGTGACCCCAACCTCTCGGCACCAGATAAAGGTACACATTCGCTATCGTTGCACATCTATTTATATTCCTGAGTTGTACTGGGAACTGTCCACTCAGCAATCAGAAACACTAAAAAAATAAAGAATTAAAAAATAACCCTTTACCAGGGAATATCTGTTATTTTATGTCTATAGAAAAAGTGTTTTTATCACAAATTCCTTGTTTGTGTCCATCTATCCTAATCCCCAAAGAGAAATAGCTTCCATCTGCGTTGTGATGCGAAGCTGCAGAAGCAAATGGCTTCTTGGGTTTTCGTCTGTGCATGCGATACTGTCCAGAGTGTCAGCCATCTTGCTCATGCATGCAGTGTGTATTTACTACACACTGTAACGAAGCATTTTTTTGGCATCTGGAGCGAATATCTCTGTAGAAGCTTCTTTTGAAAACACAAATATAACAAAAATGCACTGATTGTTTTTTTTATGACCTTTTCAAATAACCTATTTTTGCAAAGCCTTGACCATACGTTTTCCATTCTGACTGAATTCAGTTTTTCTCAAAGAGCCATTATTGACAATATTTTTTGTTGTACTTTTTCTAATAAACCCCTACATTGAAATACAACTGAAGATAAATCTTTAATATTTGTTGTTTTACTGTAGTTTGGTGAATTTTGTCATTTCTATAAATTTGTTAATTTGTCTTTACCTAATGATACAAACGTGTTTCGCCAACTCTTAAACTGGCATCAAGGGTTTTTATATGATTTATGTTTTTAATAGTTTGAATAAGTCTAATCAGAATTTTAGACCTTAAAAGACCTTAACCATGTCCAGAGTTGTCATACTACATCTTAAATTGTCAGTTACACTTGGAAAAACATCTGAAACCACCCAGAGTCAAAAGGTCATCAATCTACGTTCACACTTTTCTATTTAAATATACATTTTAAAAAGTTTCAGAATTGAAATGACAAGATAAAGTGCCACTCAAGTGAGACCAATGTGTGTTTATCTTTCTAGTCAGAAAATGATTTTAATAATATTATTAGTATCTTAATACAGCCTGGTTCATTTGGCTGTTTCTACTATCTGGATAATTCTTTGATTCATCCCTGAAGATAACATGGTATTCAATAACAATTAACAGATTTGGCAATATGTATCTAAAAATCATCCAGTTCCACTCTCATTCCCTGCAGTCGGTGCATAGCTAGTATATACAGATCTGTGTTTACTGCACAGTTTAAAATATGCAGTAAGCCTATATTATGTGTTTTGCAATTGCCTTCTGTAAAATAAAATATTGTGCTATAAGACGCACACCATGCAATACTGTTACATAAATTGAAAGAGTCTTTTTTTTTTTTATTCTTAACCCTCTGCAACCTGCTGCAACATGTCTGCCATCAACGTTTAATCCAGAGACGATGCAGACTTTAGCATTTTAGAAGTGTGTTCAAAACAAGTGCTGAACATAAAAAGAAAGACTGGTTCCATTTGATGCTTTTATGCGTTTTTTTCCCCATCAGACCCTAAAGTATTATTCTTTAAAGCATAAAAAGAACTGTTTTTTTTAGCCTTTACTGTTTAAACTTGTTTTCTCAGAGCTTTACGAAGCTATGAGATCATCCTCTACCAGCTCTGAGCCAGTTTATGGTCTTAAAGACAATTATTCACATCTCGGCCAAAATTCTTCCAATTTTCTTGAAAAACTTTCCCACTTCCATATTTTCTTTTGAACTTATATTTAAGATGCAACAGAACAACCAACAACAGCAACGACTCCACACTTACTTCCTCAGCGTAGGAATAATTACAGATGGTGTCAGATGACGCACCTTTTAATAAACAGCGAGGAGCGTGGATGTGATAGCTTCCGTGTGACTCGCACGAAAACACAAAACTCTTCCACGTGAGTGGAGTGTGATGTGTAACTAACACAGCAGGAGAAGGGCGCTGTATCACAATATGGTGATGCGGGCCGTCTTCACTGATAACAATGATAAAAAAATAAATAAAAAGGTGGAAGAATTTACACAGAACCTGTTACTGAGGAAGTGTAACTTTTTTTTACCTTCTAATTATATCTTTGGATCGCGTTGTTAGAGTTTAACACCCACTCTAAGACATAGCATACAAGGAACAACTGCAACCGTTTCCTGATTGCAATTTATTCTCACAGAAATATCTGCATCTAAAGTTGTGACCGAATGTCAGCTAATTTAATGAACTCTAAATTTCAAAAAGATATGCCTCATTTTATTCACAAATATCCAAATGTGCGCATGAAGGAAGGCCTGTGGGAATCAGAGATAAATCTATTAAATCTAAAAAAGGAAGCCAAATAATCAACTGCACAAATATCTTCGGAATAAAATATAGTTTTGATCCACTTTGATTGACAGTGAGAAAACAACCCAATGTCCTTTGCGTGTGTGTGTTTTTTTTGCTGTTTTTGTTTTTTTGGGGGGGGGAATGTGACGTTGCGTCATTTCTACTCAGCTACTCTTACTTCAGTGAAAAGACAGAAATATGTCGTGTACAATAAGCCAAGCCGTTGAAACGGTTCATGTTGAATCTGTCACGTCGAAGTTGAGCAGTTTGCCACACACTAGCTGACATACGTGACCTCCATAACTATTGGCACCCATTGGAAAGGCCTTAAAGTTAACACATGTTTTCCTCTAGAACAGGGGTGTCAAATTCCAGTCCTCAAGGGCTGCTGTCCTGCACTTTTTAGATGTGCTACAGCTACAAAACACTGGAATGAAATGGCTTTTAATTACCTCCTTTTGGCATTCATGACAACATCTAAAAGTTGCAGGGCAGTGGCCCTGCAGGACTGGAGTTTGACACCTGTATATAGAGCATCATTTCCTTGAAAACAAAATGAGAAATTCCTTTATTTTTTTAATATGTTTAATTATTGGACAGACCCATTGCAGCTTTAAATATTTGTGGGTTGGGGAAATTATTAAATCTCCTTTTCCATTGGACTTTAATAGTAAAACAAGTCTTCTAGTTATTAACATTCTTGGGTCATAAAGATGTTTAGAAAGGGATTTATTTTGCTTTTTTTTTAAGGTCAATCAGAAGCATTATAAAATTTTTAATATGGATGACTCCATGACTTCATGGTGAGGTGAAGCTATACAGTCATGTGACATTTAGAGGTCCATTTTTCTCAACTTGGGAAAGATCAGAGAACATGCTAAGGAAATGTTTTCAAGAGTATATTGAAGAAAATATTTTAAAACTTGATTTATGTCTACAGTCAGATCAAAATTCATACATTTACTTGAAGTGTGAATACTGATGCATTTACGACTAGCCTCATTCATCAGCATGTTATTACCCATAGAAAATGTCTGTTTCTACTGTATGTTGTGTTTTTGCATGCAAACTCCATCATGTGATTTTTTTTCTTTTTATTTTGTGTGGTGTGTCTGTGTGCTGTAAAGTGAGACCCACTCCCAGTAGCTGGAGCCTAGACAGTGTCAAAGAGCGGGCGCCGTCCTTCTCTGACAATGTCTCCAAACCCATATGCCCTCCCATTCCTCCCAGACCACAGCACTCAGGTAAAACGGCCGACCCTCTGCTGAAGAATGACGCTAATTTTTCCCAATCTGGCTTTTGACACCTGCTGCTCTCGAACGGCTCTTCTTTTTCCAATTTTCCATCTGAGTCCTCCTCCTCCTGCTGTTGACATCCTCCTCTAGCCATATGGCCACCGCTCTTTCTATACTGACCAGCATCAGATTCTAATCATACTTGTTTTAAATTTGCGTTTCAATGCAATTTAATTCTTCTTCTTCTGTCAGCTCGAAGTGTTATGTCATTTAAAAAATTTTTTTATTATTATTTACAGATGAAACAGATTTAGCTTCAGTGTTTTCGGATCTAGCGCAGTTGACCCAGCAGCGTCATCAGCAGATGGAGTCGCTCTCGTTCTCCAGAGTGCGAGAGCAGCTGTTGGGTGTAGAGGCAGCTTAAGGCAGTCTGGAGGACCTGCAGAACAACAGTGTTTATTTGATTTCGCTGATTCTTTCAGCTCTAGGCTCTCTTTGCTTCGTGTGTCCTTGTTTGCATGACTTCATGCTGTGTCATCCCACTGTGTGAAAGAAAACGCTGCTCCCCTAATTCTATTCCTCTCTCTCTCCGTTGTTTTTTTTTTTTTTTTTATGTCTGCAGCTTCCTCCACTAAAAACGCCAGGTCGCAGTCTCCGGGTCCCATGTCCAGATCGCCGCAGAAGGTCAGTCCTGCTTCTGTTCGCTCTTCTGGAAACGGTCATTATCCCGCTCTGTGTCGAACGTGAGGCAGAGACGGGTTGTATTAACTGCTCACTGGAGCTGTGACCAGCTCCACTGCTGCTGATTTAGGACTTAATGTGTCAGCCATCCCAAAGAGGTCCCGAAACGGGATTGGCTGGAGGGTATCAGCTAAATACGTTCAAGGTTCTGCAGGGATGTCACCTGTTTAATGAAAAATCTGAAAACGTACATGGGTTTATTAGACTTCTCTGCTGATATTTTTTAGAAATATAATTTGCAACACCTTAAAAAAAAAAAAAAAAAAAAAGAGCCCTCGGGAGCTTTTTCAAAAAATGTTTGAAATTTGAAAAATATGGGGCTGGGAAATATATTTTTGTTTTAATATGGTTTCTGTAGGAGGACAAACATGACACAATCATTCTTGACATTTTCCAATGCTATAAAAATGTGTAGAATATATATTAAATATAAACATTTCTGTCAGCGAAGATTTGCGTCAAAGCCTGTGACACACGTTTCTTTCAGCTGGGCGGGGTGTGAGGCAGGTGGCTGTTGTAAACAACCTGACAGGTGTGTGGTGGGCCATGGATAGCAAAAGAGAAAAATAGCTGAGGAGAGATTCTACAATCCTTGGACCGAATCGTTTGCATTCATTGCCAATGCAGAAGGATTACCTGAATGTTTGCTCTGTAGCGAGAAGTTGTCAAATAACAAAAAGAGTACCGTACTTTCCAGAGTATAGAGCGCACCTTACTGTAAGCCGCACCTACAATTAAATTAATTTTTTTTTAATAACTGGAAACGTACATACATAAGTCGCACCGGGCTATAAGCCGCTTGGTTCAAAGCGTGGGGACAAAGTATCGGCTTATAGTCTGAAAAATCTGGTTATGTGGAAAGACATTTCCCGGGAAGGAGCTACATTATCTGCTGCATCAAGATTAAAGTTACATCTTACATGCCCAATGTTGAGAAGCTGTTCAGTGATGTCCGTAAATAGAAGTCACATTAAACACGTAAGAACACAATCCTGTCTTAGTAAAATGAAGTTTGTGGTTAAATTCTAATACAGTCTGGGTGAAAAATTCTTGGTTATGAATAGTTTTGAGTCTTTGCTTTTAATGCAGTGAGACCTGTTGGCTTGGCGCACTAAACGCTCCCTTTAGCATCAATCAGCCGAAGTGTTGAAACAACGATTTAGAATCTTTGACCTCCGTTTTATTTTTTGTTTTTTTTCCAACATTTGCCTGCAAACAAACTGATTGTTCTTGCTTTGTCTTCAGGCTCAGATTTCTCACTAATGAGCTTCTTGTTAGTTAATACCAGCCAGTCGAAGCTGCAGAAGTTTGGGGAAAGGTTAAGTAAGCACTTGCGAGAGCTCCTAATGAGGGTAAAAAAAAACCAGTAGCACCGATACTGGTCTCCATCTGGCTCGACTCGTCTTTGGATTTATTTTTTTTTTTTACACAAACAGTGCTAACCTCTCTGTCTTCTCACTCGTGACAATTACTTTGTGTGTGTTTTTTTGTGTAAGTGACCGCTCGGCGCCCAGCGTGCGGCGCCTTTTAGTCTGATTCCTGTGCGACGGCAGCACATCCACGCCCGCCGAGTTTGTTTGCGGCTGCGTGTTGCCGAAGCGAAACGGAGACCCCAGGAGCGAAGCACCGAGCCTCGCGTCTCTGCAAGACCCCCAAGCAGAGCGGCATTATCCGGCGCATGAGCGCACACACATCATGAGGCTGCAGCCAGGGCCCCATTACCACACCGCAAACCCTGGAGCAGCAGTGAACCTGCAGAAAATAGATGCAGCTTCTCTGACAGCGCTGCACTTACTCCCCCTCTATAGGAGCAGAAACAATGTTTGGTCAGAGGGTTCTCTTTGGGGTTAAAAAAAAAAAGCAGTGAGTTTAAATTACTTATGAGCGCTTTATTAAGTCTGTAGATTTTTATCAAGCTTGACCCAGATGAAATAAGGCTTCTCCACTTGTGCATGTCAAATGGTTACCTTTCTTTGTTCATGCCCTTTGTAGTGTGACGTTTACTGATCAACTCCATAGTCCACTGGATCCAATTAGGTTTTAGCAGACACACTGGCAGCCTGGCATAACTACGTAGAAAAAAACATTTTAAAGGTTTTTCTTTTCTTTTTTTCTTTTTTGTTTTTAGGATTAGGCAGCATATTGTATTTTTTTTATCACTGTGCACAAGATCCATTAAAGGAGTATAAAAGCTTGGTGCTCTTTTATTTTATTTTTTTTCTGGATTCTGTTTGGGCAATTTATTATTGCTACCTTACAAACAGTTTAACAGTGGTGCAACTGCACTAATTCATTACTTAGGGAGCATTAACAAATGATAAGTTCAAACAATTATGCATTGAGGTTATGATATTGTTTAACCTTTAGATCTATGCACTATTAACCAAGGCAAGTTTCATTGAATTTTAAATAAATATGCTTAGAATATGAGAATGAAGTATTTCTTTTGTTAAGTTGGGATTGTGTGGAGTAGGTATCAGCAGGTGATGTATTACCTGCAACAGCAATCAGTCAAATCAGTCACAGATTAGAAATTTTGACTTTGCGGAAGACTGCAGAAAAACCAAAAATTATTGTTGAGACATCGTTTTGGAAAAGGTGCTCTGATCAGGTGATGCCAAAATTTAACTGTTAAAATGTGACGCCAGAGATGGGTGGAGCTAACAACAAGCTAATTATGTGGAATCTGGTTTCGTAAGCATTGTTCTATAACTGGGATCAAACGTAATTGTATCTATATGACAGGATTGAATTGACTTACCGTACATAAATTGTCTCTGTTTGGAAAGTGCATTGAATTTCAGTAAAACTATCTTAAAAGAAAGTAAAAGAACAGTTTGACGCAATCATAAAAACAGTAGCAGGAATGTTCAGAGCATTGGGATTCACAAATAAGACTTCAGAAAGAAAATTAGGAAAACTTCAGCCGAAACAGGAAAGAACGAAATGAGCACATTCATGAATAAATAAACAGGAAGGTTCACCTTACAATGGAAGGTCAGCACTTTAACAAAGCTTTTACTCTGCCCGTCTGTGATACTTTGTGAACGAAATGGACAACCTTCAATGGGATACGAGTTTCAGCCGATGCAGCATGTTCTGATACTGATAAATAAAAGCTGCACATTTTTGTTGGAAAAGAAGAAAACATTACTTTTTTCCCTCAAAGTTCAAAAGATGACTACAATCTGTAATACAGTTTTCCTGTGAAAATGCATGTTTATCTTGTAGCAGCTTTAGAAAACAGAAGCAATAGAACCAAATGAAAAATTGATCTATTTTGATATATGTGCGTGGCACATTTTGGTTTGCTAATGCAGTTTGAAAATTGCTTGTGAATCAGTGCAGTGTAAGATTTGATGCATCACACAACAGTTAATATCCCGTGCGTCCTTGTCCTTCCGCAGACTGCCATGCCACCTTTCACCCCTTCCCCCACCGAGTGCCAGTCTACCAGCCTGGTCTCCAACTCGCCCGTCCTGTCCGGCAGCTACAGCAGCGGCATCTCGTCTCTGAGCCGCTGCAGCGTGTCCGAAGCTTCGGGCACCGAGCTGCCCACCGGTGACCACCTGCCCCACCCTCTGCCGCCGCCCGCCCCGCTGCCGAACTCCATCTCCAGCAGCTCCGACGAGCCCATCCGCCGGGAGAACAAGACCCCGCCTCCCTACAGCGTATACGAGAGAAACAACCCGCGCCGGCCAGTGCCGCTCCCGCACAGCCTCTCCATCCCACCGCAGACGGACCCGCCGGCCCTGCCGCCCAAACCTCACCAGATCCGCACGGGCAGCATGAAGCTGGACGGGAACGCCGACCCTCGGGTGCCAAGACCAAGACCCCTGCCCAGGAAGGTGTCCCAGCTATAGGTGTATGTTTAGGTGAAATAATAATAATAATAAAAAAAAAAACACACACACACACACACACACTGGCGTATTTTGCACTTTTCTACTCGGCACTCACTTTTCATGTGATTCTCAGCTCGGCATTCCCGACGCCCCCAATAAAAGGGGCAGGCTCACTGATTTAACAGGCGGTCGGAAGCTAGCAAAAAAAGGTAAAACTACCAGATCAGAAACGGTTCCCTTCCACATCTACTGGAGGCATTGACTAACTCCCCACTGGTTTCTCCACAAACCGTGGCCAGTCGTATCGTATGTTTACCCAAACATTCTAGAATTAAGAAAAAAAAAAACAAACACAATTTTGATAGAAACAATTTCAGATGTATGTATATTGGTATACATTAGTTTTTTGCCTTAAGTATTGGAAACAGAGTCTTTTATCTGTGAGTCTTGCACGTTTTTTAATTATTTGTTAATTTTTTTAGTTGTTTTTTTTTGCACAGTATATTTGCATACTGTTTGGCGAAAAAAAAAGAAAAAGGTGCTAAAGGCCTCAAGTATGCATTTCGGTGAAGTGTGGAAGACAAGGGTGTGTTCTCATTGTTATAGCTTCTCAAGGGACGGTGTGGAATACTTTTTAAAAAGAGCTTATAACTTTAATCGACTTCAATTTAGAGGCTGCATTTGTGCCTCGCGTTCAAATTCTTACAATAGTCGTGACCAGACGTGGGCCGATGTGAGATTATTTTGGTGCGGAGTGAAAATACAATTTCAGAGTATGGCCATACTTACAAAGCATAAACTGATGGGACATAAACAAAACTTGTAGCCTGGTTCAATCAACTGCAAGGACAATATTGCAAAGCAATTGCAGCGGACTCCGAATACCTTGATAACAATAATCGGCCCATGACTAGTTGTGACCATATTTGGTTATTATTGTTGGCAGGAATCGTCTTTGGCACAGTAACAGCAGGTCTGAGGCTCTTTGAGTGACATTTTTTTTACCTGCCATTTTTGCAAACCAACACACTGTCCTTTCTTTAAACTCAGTGAAGTGAAGTCATGACGTCTGGACCAAATGCATGCTCTCAAACTGTTTGCTGATAAAGGTTTAATGCCGTTTATGTGAACACACCCTGTTCTCTCTGCATGTCATGTACATGGTAACACATCTTTGAGTCTGGAGGGGGTTAGTAGTCGTTGTGCCAAAGGAAACAGGGAAAAAGAAAAAAAAAAAAAAGTCCTAATTTTAATTTTTTACCTCAAATCTCAAAGTGAAACAGCTCAGATATGCTTGAAAATCAAATTTTTTAGCACAACTTTCCTTTAAAAGTCCAAGTGAATCTCTACTTTGCCCCTGATAAGTTTTGAATCTTGACAAGCACAAGAAATACTTTTTTTTTTTTTTTTCTTTTATGAACTGTATTCGAGCAAACGTCATGTTGGAGTTGGGAGTTTTGCAATCAACAGTGACCTTAAAAAATAAATAAGAGGATTGATGGGCGGGAGGAATATCTCCAAACAAATCAAAGTCAAATATTTGTACAGTTGAGATTTGCTTTCTGTTTAATTAAAAACACGGACGTGAGTAGGCTGCACGACGAGTAGTTGCTCTGTTCAGCTGTTACTGCGATGAATAGATGTCCTGTGACAGGCACATTTCACACTGTTTAGTGAATTAGATGGAACTTCAGCATAAATATTCAGCAAATTAACTTTGGGATGTGGGTGGGGACTGGGTAGCTTTAGCATTGTTTGTATTTTAAAGAAATTTTTTTTAATTATATGTTGTGAAATTTTGAGATTAAATATTCACATTAATCAGTACTTGAGAACATGTAAATTATGAAGAGATCAATGTAAGTATGCCAAATATGAAATTTGTGTATTTCAATTAATGTAAATACTGTGTTTTTAACAAGATGTAGCTATAACAATTTACAGCTTTGAATGTAATGTTGAAGCAGCAAATTATTATAAATGTTCAAATTTTTATTGTTTTTGTGAGTGTAGAGAAACGGAGGTCATGCACAATGACTCTAACTCATTTACAAGTTCAATAAACTGCCCTATGGAATAAAGATGGAGTGACTGAAAGATGTTTTATATCCCACGATTGTTACCTTTGTAGAGTAATTATGTTTATGGGAGTTAATGGTTAATTTAACCAATAAAACAAACAAAAAAAGCCAAGCTCTACCGGATTTTCCATAGTCATGAAAAGCGATCTTATTTGGCCTGCCTTGTGTTTTCCACTGAATGACGGGAAAATAACTGGATGGACACTGAGTTAGGGATATTAAAAATGAAAGGTGGCAGGGTATGAAGTATAAAACTTCCAAATTTATGTAAAGCTAAATATTTCTGAAATAATTTTAAACCATTGCATTTGTTAGAGACATTTCTAATCAGCTTCAGTAAGTAAACCTGAATGAACTTGTTTCTATTCACAGCCAGAATAATAAAAAAAAGTTTCAAACTGGAACTGGAATATATGTAAGCTTGGATAGGACAAAGTTCCTTTTGTCACAATGTACAATGAGCATTGTAGCAAGGGAGATATCTATTGAAAGCTTGTTGTTAAAGAGCAACTTTTATTTTCAGTGTGAAATTGTTTAAAGGCTTTTTTATCTTTAGCAGAGATTATGAGAAAATTGGAAAGAGCTATAATTGCTTATTTATATTCTCTTATAAGGTTAAAAAAAACTAATGCATTTTGAGAAATCTCTTTGATACATTCAATATATTTTGATTTCTTAAAAAACATATATATATATATATATATATATATATATATATATATATATATATATATATATGAAGGTAGCCTTCAAGAGACAGGTATACTGAACATGAAAATGAGATGCTTAGCTAAATGGGTATTTTTGAAGCTACGTTAGCTCCTCTTGTCCAAATTTTTAGGGAGGAGTGACACATCAGCCAATTACCCGGATGCTAATGTTATGGTAGCTAACTAGCTTTAATTTGTGATGGCTGCTTTAAATGTTATCACCACCTGCTCGTGCTGCATGATATTTTGAAGCGCTTCTGGACTTTCAAGTGAGTTTCAACAAATTCTCTACAAATATTTAAAATCTTTGGGAATTGTATATAGTTGGGGTAATTAGCTCGGTGGCTAGCTAGCTTATTTTCTCCCCGTTACTACTGAAAATCTCATAGGGAGACGTGCCTTTTTGTCGCTGCAATGAGCTTAAAACCATAAATTGGATTTCGCTTGGTTTCTTCTCCGTTTGACAGACTTCAAGACCATATAATTTCATAAAGTTGAAGATAAAACCAAAGCCCGAATGTCCAGCGCAGGACAAAATGACGTCGCACTTTCTCTGACTTGTTCTTCTTCGGGACCCAGAAAATCTCGCCACATGATCACAATACAAAAGCCTCCACTCCACCGTGTGGTACTTGACCTCAAACAATCCTGCATCATTTAAGATCTTTGAGTTAGAAAAAGCTGAATGCAAATTTGCTGCTGTGCGGGAAGGGAAGCCTTGCAGTTATGCAAACAGCATTCAGAGTGAAGTTGAACATCATTAGGAGTATAGACCATGGTTATCATTAAAAATACATGGTCAAGTTGCTGCGAAGCTTACAGAAGCACAGAGGAGGGGTGACATATTTATTTATTCTTTTTTTTTTTTTTCTCACTGAAGCCTGAAGTGAGAGACAAGCTCAGTTGGTCTAACAAGGCAGAAACACAGAAGCCCATAGACATGAAGAGGTGGGAAAAGAAGAAGAAGAAGAGGAGCAACAGGAATGTCTTAATGACAGCATGGAGGTTCAAGGTGATCAGGGATGTGAGGAAGAAGATGAGATGAAGGATGCAAAGGGACCAGGCAACATCCAGATGCCAGGCAGTGAAAGGGAAATGAGAGTTGGAGCCATCACAGCATACCTCCAGCAGAGCTGGGCCGCAAATTAATGCTGCACACCTTTATAAAACAGACAATGCTTAGCTAGCTTGAACTGAAACTTGCTTTTGATTAATTGGGATAAAATTGATCTTTTAATGGAACTCAAATTTTTCAGGGCGAGAACCATGTCAAATTTATGTTTTCCTAGCTTTTATTTCAGTTTTTTAATTTTCAAAATGAATTCCGTGTTTGAGATTAAACAAGTTCTTTGACCCAACCAAATGCGTTATGCTAAATAACCCAAAATTGATGAAAAAGCGAAAAGTAAGTTATTTAAGTCAACAATACAGGAAGGAAGTGCAAGTTTGAAAGGAAAGTAAATCTCTCTCTTTTTTTTTTTTCATTAAGTAAATATTTACATTTGCAGACTTTAAGTTAATAGTTTTTGGTTCCTAAATCATTCACCAGCTTGTTTAAGATTTTTTTGGCTATGATAACACAGCACTGATGCACAAGGAACCTTCAGGTGTCAAAATGGCAGTAAGTGGTCAAACATGCAAACCGGTCGAATTTATAAACTCTGTGAAATAGATGGGTCTTACCTTGAGGCCTGTCCAAGCTAAAATAAACTAGTTATAGGCCATAATTATAGAAGTATATATACGTTTGCCATACGGTGCCATCCCATAAATTGCCCTGCTTTCCTCTTAGCACCCCATAAACATTCCCCGATGGTCCTTTTAGTTAAGTGAATATAAACCGTACATCTGTCTTTTTGTGCAGCCTCTTAAACTACACAAGCTTTATCGGAGGTACTTTGTCAAAATATTGCTAATTCTACAGACAAGTACATGTTAACCAAGACGACCTCAGTGCGACCTCACGCGCCTGCTGGGATCTTTTCAGGACACAGACTCCAGTCCTGTGCTTCAGGCTCTGACTCTGAAAACCAATTTCACAAGCAAACAAAAAGAAAGCCTCAAAGCCCTTCGTTTATGAAAAAAGCTGTTTGTATAGGTAAAACGGGGTGTCTTAGTACACAGTACAACACCTGCACATCAGAATCTTTTCTTTCCCCCCATCCCTGTGAGCCATTTTTTACATTACAGAGAACCACGGTGTTTAGAAACAAACAAAACAAAAAGAAGCCTCTAAGATTCAGATGTGTAATTGGTTCTGTTCGATAAACACGAGAATCAATAGCACAGAACTGCCATTGTTAAGTCTGGCAGTTAAAAATCTCCTTTCGCCTCGTGCGGTTTAGAAGGCCGTAAAGGAGTTAGTGGTGTGTGCTAACAGAAGACACGTTTACACAAGGGAGCAAGTTCCGTGTTTATCACAAAGCATCTAATTATCCCAGCACCCGTATAGCTGCTGCACGGGCTAGTGCTGTATAATCAGCGCCACAATTGCGTGTTGATGGAGCTGTGCTGCTTGACCGGGGGACCTTGAACAATTGCAGATTTCTCTCCTGACTGTAAACACCAGTTGTACGTGTGTGTTCGGCGAAGATGGAGCTCACTTCACCTGTCAGCACTCATCTTAATTGCTGGCGGTCGGCTCTAATTTGACAGCAATTATTATGTCAGGAATGAATTCCCTGCTAATCGCCGGGTCTGCGCGTTGCGGAGACCGAGGGGCCCCGAGACGCGATGCTCCGGCTGTCGAGCCGGGGCTGGAGAGAATTGCTGGTTTTGCCGTCATCAAGGAAAGAGGCGCTTCGGTTTGAAGTGGCAACAAGCAAACAGGCTTTTCAGGGGAGAAGAAAGTTCAACGGGAATCTGCTGATTGCGGACATCGAGTCAAAAACATTTCTGCTTCCTCACGTCAAAAACTGGACAGTGTCTTGCAAATGTTGTCAAAAATATTTGAGCTATTATACATTTTGTTTCGTTACGCAGGGTTTCCCCCAGTGTATCATAAGCTTGGCGGGCCACTAGGCTTTACTTGGGCCCCCACCAGGCTAAGCATTGCTTATTTATTTTAGTTTTTTGAAATGTTTGCATTTTTTAAGACTTTAGAGTCAGTATTCAAGCATTAATCTTCCAACTACCCATAATTATCAAATGATTTCAAATTTCTTGTCAACTTTAAACATTTTTTAACACAAAAACATGACTGGCCGCTGAATGAATGACTGCCCTCGCACCCAACCACCGGGCTTAGCAAGTTTTCAGGGGGAAACCCTGTTATGACTACAAACTCTGTGTTATTTGGGGATTTTATGTGATAGCCCAACACAAAATAGAGCATAACAGTGAAGTGGAATAGTATTAGTAGTTTTCAGTACAAAAAAAAGAGGGAAGAAAAACTTAAATCACTTAATTAGTGCACAGTTGACTGGTGTGTAATTTTACTTTTCTTCTTCTTTTTTTTTTTTACAAGTACAATACCCGGTTCAAAACACCATTACTGAAAAATCTTTCCTGCTTTTCTTAAACTAACCAGAGCTTTAACCAGAGAAACAGACAATAGGCTAACTGCAACTGGAGTCAAAATCTTTTTAACGTGGCGACTATTAGTTTTGAACTCCACAAGTCTATTTTTTTATGGTTGAGTGGCAAGAAGAAAGTAATTGCTGAAGAAAAAAACCCCACAGTATTGAGAGGTTTTTATAACTGCTCTGGTCCTTTCATTCTACTGCTTTTCTTCCCAGTTATCAAGCAGAAAAACACATCAGGTTTTTTTTTTCTGACTAAAATTGA
The DNA here is from genome assembly GCA_903066825.1 of Alfaro cultratus. Taxonomy (NCBI): domain Eukaryota; kingdom Metazoa; phylum Chordata; class Actinopteri; order Cyprinodontiformes; family Poeciliidae; genus Alfaro; species Alfaro cultratus. Next base: position 23,377 of record CAEFZX010026166.1, on the reverse strand, counting down.
TCTCATGGTGTGATTGGGAGTTTCATAGAAATTGCAAAGTTGTTTTTTTTCTCAGTGGCCTTGTGTCAAATCATTCTTGGAAATCCTGCCCCTCAGTCTTGTGTTTGGGGTCTCCTGATAAACAGCAAACATCTAAGAGAAAAAAAAGCCTTTCAAAGGAAACCAAAGCTGATATTTTACATCTGAAATTCAAAAACAATAAACCCTAACAGTGTACATCAGCCTGAAGCCCATGTTTTGGCATCATCCTGTGTAGACATGCATTTTCTAGGCAGAGAAACGTTCTCATGTTTTGAACGTCTCACTAAGCTCTGCTGCCGAGACCCACGGTAACTGTGCAGGGGCCTTTGTAAATCCACAGCTTAGGTGTGAGAATCTGCTGACAGGACACCGATTGCAAGCAGTAAATCTGGGTTTTAAGAAAGTCTTAGCAGTAAGAGTATTGGGAGAATGGAACCATACGAAATCTAAATTTTCAGTTTGTCACAAGGCCATTTAGGGGACATGGAAAACATGGAGAAACTTTTTGACTCGCAGGCAAAATGCAAATTGTGGAGAAATGGCACCCTGTCTCCATGGTGAAACATGGTAGTGGGAGATTCATGGTGTGGGCATACTTTTCTTTAGCAGGAGTAGGAAAGCTGGTCAGTTAGTGAGGAGATGAGTGGAGATAAATTCAGATTAAGAAAATCTGTAAAGAGACTGGTGAAGAACTTCAACTTCCAGGTCTCTAATGGGATGGTTGGGACCAAACCATACTTGCGTATAAAGTCCATAACTACGTCTAATTCAGAATTAGATGTAGTTTTGATGTTTGCAGATATTCGTAATTGAATCCATGTGATTGGGAGCTGCTTTCCAAAGAACAATGGGCAAGAAATTCCATCTTTACGTAAAAAGCTGCTATAGACATAGACTTCTATCTATAATTACAGTGAAAAGTGGTTCTACTGCGTATTTTCTCAGTGCCACTGACTGTTTAATTCATGTCACACTTGTCAATTTTCTTCCAATCTCTAATTATGCTCTACTTCATGTTGGTCGGCCACATACATTACCATTAAAACACTTTGAATTCATTGTGATCTGACAATGTGTGAACACGTTTGTGGTACTGTATTGTGAATACTTTGTAAATAACACGAGCTCGCCCTGCAATCGTGAAGCTACTCGGCATAGTTCTTTTCTTTTTTCCTAAATGGATGCAACCTTCATTAGCCAGCATGTGGTATTTTGCAGCTGTTTATTATTACGAGTATTAACCGTTTTCCGCTTAAAGCGTTCATGGGTGATGATGTATAATTATCAAGGGAAAGGTAGTGCACGGTATCAATTTAAAGTTGCCTGCAGCATATTTAGGAGAACACACAGCCGCGGAGAAACTCAAGGTGTTTGTCTCGCTCTGCAAATCTCTCCAGGGAGAGGAGAAGCCGGAGTCGCTCTGCAGGGAGCAAAGAGCCTCCATCTCAGAGGCAACACTGAAGGGGAGTTTCAAAGAGAAGCTCACAAGAATAGATGGCGTGTTTTATCTCTGCGCTCCACTCCTATATCGGCTTTGTTGTGTTTGCCGGGTTGTAGGGAAGGGGAGCGGGGACCGTTTTCACCTGGAAGCTTCAAGTATTTCAGGATGTTTTTAATGGTAAAAGATGAGTGAAGTTAAATTTTTTTTTTTTTTTTTGATTCGCACCCTCATAGAGAGACTTGCCTCAGCTGAATGGGAAGTTGACTGCTGGTTTTGAACGCTTCGAATACTAAAGTGTGCAAGACAAAGAGAGATCAGAGAGTGGGAAAGAAGACTGTAAATACTCTTGCATATTTATGCAAAGTTGTTGTTTTTTTTCTAGCCTCTCAAAGACTGTGCGATGCCAATTTTACCCTCTGAGAAGCCTCTTCTGTAGTTGACTGTACGAAACATTTACAGTTGCACATTTTGTGGCTGAGATAAGTCAACAAAAACAGTTTTCTCTGTGGTTTTTTCAGTTGTTATAAAAGATGAGTAGGTCATGAGTAGTCAGTATCTTATTTGTAGTAGACTGTGCAGTGCATTTTGGAAAAACTGAATAAACTAGAGTCAAGCCGAACTTGTTTCAAAGCAGATTTCTGGCATAAATTTTTTAAAAATAAAATAAACGGAAAAATATCCATGAAAATATTTAGTTTGAATTTTTTTCCATCCATTTTATTTCCACATTGAGCTGCATAGTAACACATTTTCTATTGTAGTGTACAGTTTCGATGAAACTGTGAAATGCACTCATCATGAGCATGAATGTTGGAAGATTTGAGGATTTTAATCATTTATTTTGATTGAAATGATCTAAATGATTCAAATTATCAAGCAGCAAGAAGTTGCTAAAGCAACATCCCAGGTGTAAATACAGCAAAAAAAATCTAACTTCTTATTGTTCACAATTCTCTAACTCCCTTTTTAAAGACATACATGTGGTATTTGGCATAAGGTAAGCCTGAGAACGGACAAACTGCTTCTTGCCTTCAAACACCCCTGCTTTCATTCCATTTGAGTTAAGAACAAACCATTATGTGAAAAAAAGTAATTGACTCCTTACAGATTTCACCTGTTTACTCATTTATTACATTTAAATGCTTAAGTATGTTTCCAATCACCAAATTAATGCTGTTATACGAGAAATACAACCTGGTCCTATATGAAAATATAAATTGTGATCATTTGTGGCTAACCAGATGGGTTTGTGTTCATGTGACACACCGTAAAATAAAGAACTTACTTACATACAGCATGAAAACATGAAGGCTAAAACTTGTGAAAAAGTTACACTTTGTCCCCCAATCTAATAAAAAAAAGAGTAATTTATATCTACCCATCAGTTAATGTTTACAAGGGCTTTTGGACTTCAGAAAGCCACAGCGAGAGCCGTCTTTTGCAAATAGAAAAAAAAAAAAAAAAGGGACAGCAGTGAACCTTACCAGGAGTGGCTGGCCTAAGAAATTACTCCAGACGTGCATTGATAACTCGTCCAAGAGGTCACAAAAGATCGCAGAATGTCTAAAGCACCGCTGGCTTTACATAAGTTGGTTAAAATCAGAGTTCGGGGTTTTACAACAAGGAAAGGAACTATAGCTCAGATTCAACACGGCATCCACTGCTGACCAAAACACTCCTCAAAAATGCCCAAAACACATCATAAAAAAATAAATATAAATCCGTCCTGATAATTCTCAATTGTTTGGAACAATATTTGTGAACTGAACTGTGAAAAGTTTTCATTAAAAGGAATATCATACCAGCAGTCAAACATGGTGGTAGTGGTGTGATGGTCTGGGACTGCTTTGCTGCTTTAGGACCTGGATGATTTGCCGTAGTTGATGGAATCATGAATTCTACTCTCAAACTGGAAATCAGTCAAGGTATCTTTGATCTAAGCATGTCTTTAATGATGGGCAAAAACTGCAGAAATCTGTAAGGGCACAAATACTTTTCCATAGTACTAAGTGATAAAACTATAATTAAAGTGGTCATATCCCTAACAAGAGTACAGATACTATTTTGAAAATAACCCACACATGTTCTCATCTCTCATCTTCTTACACGTCTTCACCGCTGATTCATCCTTCAAAGGTCAGCCAAAGGCAGTCCTGTTTACAGAGTTTTGTGCCTGCCAAAGGTCTTCCATCCGCCTCTCCGCCTCAGCTTTTGTGATTCAGCACTCTACCCAACAGGACCCGAGGGCAGCTGTATCAGGCCAGCGTGTTAAAAGCTACTCTTCTGGCCTTATCTAACCTCTTGCTGTCACTAGTTCTCATTCTCCGCAAGGGTGTGTATTAAATTAAATGTTAGGCTCTCGCCGTCTCTCGGGTGATCACCTTAGTTCTGCCTGGCTGGTTCGGCCGTGAAGAACCCCCTCTCCGGCTTCTCCTACACCCATGAATAAACATGAGGTCAGGTGAGCTTTCGAGGCTCTGTTTGAGTTGAGAACCAGCTTGAAGTTTTGAATTATAGCAGAAAACCTGCTTGGAAACAATTGTCTTTGCACCAAACTGTTTCGATCCATTTCAAGGTGTGATGGAAATGACCGCTTGATGTTAAAACTGGTGTCAGATTGTTGTCTTGTCCGATGGCCGCTGAAAACAGGCATGATAGTTATCCTGTCGAGGTTTTCCCTCTTAAGCTGTGGCTTTCTACAGCTCTTCTAGAGTGATTATGAACCTCTTGGTTGTTTTCCTGAAAACCTGCTGAAAAGGCCTCAGAGGTTCGTTAGAGAACCTTGGACAAACATCATCACAAAGTCAAAGGGACACAACAGACAGAACAGGGACAAAGTTGTGAAGAGAGTTCAATTACTATAAACGTCTTTAAATCTATTTTCCGTCCTGTTGGCAGCTCCCCACACATTGTTAATATTGCATTAAAATGCAAGACAGCCAGAATTCTGTGTCTGTCTAGGTGATGATGGGGTGTTAACAAGGCAAGCCATGGGAAGGATTTTGCGTCGCTCGAGCACGCATGGCTTAATTCCTCCAGGAGGATGACTTCACCGAGCTATTACCGCTTCTGCTCGACAGCAAGCCGAATTGTTCTTTTGTTCTGCCAGAGAAGCTCAGAGGGGGTTTCTCACAATGAATTCCTATTGATTTCTCTGGTCATGTCATCAAATTGTATGTGGCTTGAATCGTGACTACTGTTTTCTCATCTGCTCCCCTAAGGTTCCTCTCCTGTTTAACTTTTTATCCAACATGGACAGGGGGAAGCTAAACAAAGGGAGACGGTGGGGGGGAAAAGCTACGTCAGGTGTTAGTCACTTGGAGGGTTAGCTTTCTAATCCATACCTTCTTCTTTTTTTCCAATTGTTTCCAACAAAAGACACAAATCATTTGATGGAACTTTATTGTAGCAGTTCGGCAACATAGGAGGTTTCTAATATAAGGCTGATGCAAAACGATATTTCCCTGTGCAAAAAGGTAAGTATTCACAGGGGCGTTTGCAGTTATGTTGTGAAAGACTTATTATGGAGTAAGCCTTGATCTGAATCTCATCTCTCCTAGGTAGGAATCTCCCTCGGGCCCTTCAGTTGAAGTCATGGTAAGGTGGTATTTAAAATATTTTACTACAAAATTGAATAACATTCCAATTAAACATCATAGCTTTATAATGTATGTTGCAATATGCATTTTTCCTGATTTAAAGCACTATACTGTATAATACATAATATAGCATGTATTTCTTCATGCTATAGAAATACACATATGTTGGCACTTTTTGAATGATTTATTATGGGGAACTAGGCCAAACAAAACATTGAGCCACACATCTTTATGACTGACAGAAAGATATTTAAGGTGAGAAATACAGTACATTTTTCTGTGGAAGATAGGCAACACCAATTTTACATATATTTGAACATATTGGAGCTCACAGACTTATAAAAGTATTTAAATCACTTAAAACATTTTCACGTTTTGTCACATTACAAGAACAAATTCTCTCTTGGATATTAGAAAATGAAAATGGACAAGTCTGTTATGTAGACTTCCTAAATGAATTTGCTTTGTAAAACAAGAAATCCTAAGAAATTAACATTTTGAGTAAATTTGGGGGGAATGCAGCAGAATTAGACAAATACGTTACATTTTATGAGGCTGTAAAATAGACAGGCATGGCCAACGTGTAGATTTAATGAACTGTCACAGTAACATCTGGAACATTATCTCGGCAACTTTCAACATATGATGGCAGTCATGAGATAGTCATACAGCAGTCTTCAGTCAGGTTTCTTCAGATTTGTTGTAAGACTGACTGCTACCAAATACCCTTCCTTCCTACAGCATCACCATCCATCACATTTAGATTTCCAATGAGATGAAGTATTTTTGATTTAACTTGATTTGATCCTGTCTTTTGAAAACTGTTATTGTAAAAGATTAAGACAAGTCGGGTTCAAGATTTTCACTCAACGAATTTAACCTGATTTCACTTTTTTAAACAAGTAAGGACACTTTGTTTTTGAAAATACCTCAGAAGTTTCAAAACCCCCTTAAATATTATATCATAAAGTAACAGCAGTCATATTTGCTTCTTTCCTCAGACGTAAAGTACAATAAAAGTACTTGGATCATGTTTTTTGTTTTAATGTTTTGTGTAAAACCATGAACCATGGTATTTTTTTTTTTAAAGTTCATGATTCTCCTCCCAATCTTAGATCAACACAAGCTAATGCTGGATTTGACTCAAACCAAGTCTCAAGAAATCCACTCGAAAGTTGTATCTATATTTATCAGAGTTGATCTGACTTAAAAAATAAAAAAAAATCATCTGAGCCCAAGAGCCCATCTTAATAGCTTCATGCTTCTACGGCTTGTGTTGCATCAGCAAGAACGAAGGTGTGGGTGTCATTGATAGATTACAGGCACCTCATTATTAACAGGTCAGCATGTTTGCTTCTCCGCACTAATTTGCGATGGTCTTGGAAGACTGTTTGGTCACGATCAACGTAAAGCTGCACCTGTATTTGTAGATCAGTTCAGAAGGTGACACCCCATAGGTGCTATTAATTATTTGGGAGTAGACAATAGAGTGCTCCTGCTTGCCGAAGTTAATTAATCTTTCTAAATCATAAAAGCAAGCCATTTTTTTTAACCCATGCAAACTACTTTAGGGAGCTAAAGAAATTTAATGATTATGACCTTAACACTGAACCCTGTGCTCAATGCATTCCGTCGTCAGCAAAGCTGCTGTTTTTAGATATTAGTCGATACATTTTATGTCAAAAACGACTGTCTGTCTGTTTTGATGTTTATCAAATGTGTTGTTGTAGGTTTTTCGTGAAATAGCTTCACACTTTAGTCTCATTTGTCCAAAGGACATTGCTCTAATGGTTTTGGGTTCCTGAACAATTGTTGTTGACTAACAAGCATGACGGCTGGAAAAAGGTGCATAAACAAAAGACTTTCCGTCTTGACAAATATATGGCGTCAATGCCAAATCAGGGTAAAATTTAGAATTTGACATTTTGGGGAGAAACTAACATAGGCTCTTCGTAGAGATAATGTGTGTGCCGTGGTTAGCTTAGTTTGAATTTTTCTTCTCCATGGGAAACTCCAGGGTTTTTGTTGCAATATGAAATCTGCATTTTTTGATATATCTTAATGTATTTAGTTAGCCTTTTGCAAATGGGGGAAAATATCTCAGACGTCACTAAAAAATACATTTAATACAATGTGCATGGTTTGGTAATGATACTGGAGTGTTGGATAACCAAAAGGGATAAAATCAAAAATAAAAGATTTTAAGACGACAACATGTTTTAGTTAATGTAAAAATTACAAATGTAGAGCTCACAACATATCACAGACTTCTACAAACCGTTAGATCAGATGCTAAAATAAATAACAATATGAGATTTTATTGTCAATTCATATTGATTGCATCTCTATTTGAGTGAAGTTCTGATTATTTCCACTGCGTCTGGGTACAGCTGCTTACTAACTTCTATCAACTGTGATTTCTATCACACCTCCCTGCTGTTTTGATTCAACAGTCAAGTGTTGCTTGACTTATATCCAGTTTGCAAAAACTTAGTATCTTTATGAATGCGATTGTACCATTGTGTCCTTTAGTTCATGTAAAAATAGGCAGAGAAGCTGGAGGCTGCCAACCGATGCTGAGGGAGGCACCATGATTGAGGTCTGCAGGTCAAAACGTGTGCTTGTTTTTCTAACAGGTTGTAATGTGGAATCCTGGCAACAAAGCATGTCCTAAACTACAATATTTTTTCATATTTAATTCTGGCTTTAGCTCTCTGCACAAAAAGGCTGCAGCTTCATGAAGTACAACAAACTATTTATAATTCCGAAGGCGTTTTCAGTCTTCACTTTCTCAGTCGCTCACATCTTTGTGAAGGAACTTTGGTCCATGCTTCTTCGCAGTTGTTTCCATCCATGTAGGTTTATGCATATCCATTTTTTGCTCAGCTCAGTTAGAATCCCATCAAAGATGTTCACTCAAATTGGGATCTGTACTTTGATTAGGCCTTCGCAAGAGTTTATTGGACCATAGTGAATTACAGGAACAGATGGTTGGATAATCGGTTAAAAGAGAAATGTTGATAAGTTGCACTTGGATGAGTTTTTTTCTGTCTTAAATCCTTTGGCAGCAAACGGTGTACTGACTTTCCACTCACAGCTATTTCATATTGGAATCTGTTTTTATTTAATAACACAGCTAAGTTTGTTGTGCACTTTTGTTCACTTTTTTAACTCATTTTAAAACTACGGTAAGTACAAATCAAAATGTTATCTCTTTTTGGTTTTCTCTTAACACAACCCCACCATGTACATTCTTAATTGACCAAACTCTTAAATGAACAAACTCCTCAAATTTCTTGTGGCACTTGTAGCTTTTATTTGCAGCAATCAGAAAGGAAATTATTAGAGAGAGAAGGGGGAAAGCACAGAGCAACGTTCCCAGGGCTTGGACTTGAAACCTGGGCGGCTGTGTGAAGGACTGATAAGGGGCTCCCGCTCTACCAGAAGTTTAAGATTTGGAGGAGCAAATGCAGAGGTCTTCCAGAGAAAACAGCGGAGAAGGAAAATGAACTAGAAAACAGGTCGTATACGTTAGTGTGTTGCAAACAGCAGGTCATGACCTGGACACCCTGGGAGCCCCTGCTGCCCACTGACATGTAGTGAGGCACTGACTCGTCTCAGGTTGGATGTACAAACGGATCAAACCCAAACAAAAAACTTACATTTTGGTCTTAACTAAAACATGTTGTCGTCTTAAAAGGTTTTATTTATTATTTTATTAATTCCATTCTGTTCAACAGGACAATAGCAATAAACCTGGATCAATATGTATCTGACAAACAGACCACAGTTTGTTAGCCTCTTAGTGGGCTGGGTGTCTTACTGGGTGGTCAGCAGCACAGGAACACCACAGGGTGCTGTACTCTCACCTTTCCTTTTCTCACCATCATCTCAGCCTTCCAGAACAAGTCAGGTTCTTCCATTTGTGGTGAAACTCAGATGACTCTTCAGTAATCAGTTGTAATAGGACTCCTTTGTGGCATAATGTAAACGGAACAAAAATAAAGGGAATATTTTTACATTTCTGGAGAATCAGATATATAATAGTTGATTTTCCTTTGAGGTGGATATGTATATAGTATTTTAATTGAATTTAGGTCATTTTAAGACACAGAATGAAAACATGCTTTTCCTCTTCCTTTTTTTTCCATTTCCTTTTTAATTGGGTTTTGTTATTCTTGTTTGATGAATGCACACAATGAAAAAGACAAAAACTGAATTTTATGCTTTTTTATTTTTATTTTTTTGCTTTTTCTTTTCCTTTTGGTAGTGTGAAGAGAACGTTTTAAGACAACGCAATGAAAACAACTACAATTGTTTCTCTTTTTTTGGAAGGAAAACACTGAATGATGTTGACACTTAAAATAAGATTATGATCCATACAACAATTAAACAAGCTTGTTTTTTGGGGGTTGTTTTGCTGAAAATAAGCATACTTAGCATTTAAACACAATGCATTAACAAAAAACAGCACACTATTATTAATTTTTTTATTTTTGAAAGAACTATTTACATGGGTTTAAAGAAGCTGAACTGAGATTATATGGCTACTCTAATGGCCGTCTTTGTTCTGCCAGCCGAGCTTCTCGACTTTCCTCTTGACAGCCGCTGTAATCTCCATGGCCACCAACTCAGTTCTCTGACTGAAGTCTCAGGGCTTTCCCTTTGTCTAGCAAGAGAGCGACTGTGGGGACAAAAGTGACTTATGGAGTTTATGATCGAGTTAATCAGGCTGGAATTTATTGTTAGTGGTTGTAATATACAAAAAATAGGAATATGTTGAATCAGTATGAATACTTTAGCAAGCCGCTGTAGTTACTGGTAACTAGTTGAGTCTGTACTAAGACTCAACTGGACTAAAACTAATATGACTATGAGGACTGTGTTTCTATGGTCAATTTGTCCCTAACCCATACATTTGTCAATTTCACTTTGAAAAAAGTCACTGATCCACATTTTCTTATGCCTTGCCATTTATTTCATAGCCATGTTCTGGAACCATGGTGTACCAGTTTAGTTTTTGTTGTAGCGCACTCTTAAAGGGATAAAATTTCTAAAATCTCACCTGCGGTTTAATTCGATTGTATTTAATCTGAAAACTTTGGATTTCAATTGTTTCCAATTAGTTTTGGTTTGGGCCTTTTTTAATCTAATAAAATATGACAGATCAAGGTTCCTTGATCAATGCTAAGATACTGCCTGCGCATACATTGGAGACATAAACCACATTTTCTTACAGATTGCTACATGTATACATTTGAAAATTACTTTAAATCACAGACTGCCAAAGCAGGCATGAATTATTTCTGGATCAATACGAAAGGAGCAGTAGATGCTCCTGTTTCATACCTGGAAGGTGTGAAATGCGGTAGGCATTAAATGACTAGTGCCCATTGTTAGGTGCTGGTAATTCTAGGTGCATAAGAGAGGAAAATCGAACATCTCAGCTGTCTCCTTATTGTGTGAATCCTAACCCTATTAAAAACTGTTGAACAATTGATCTGTTCAAAAATAAAAAAGGATGGAGCAAAGCGTTTTTATTCGCACTCCATAAGAATTGGTTGATAACTAACAAATACTATACAGAAGTTCACAATAATTGCAGCAGATCTAAGAACCTCACTTTATTCTTCTTATTTCCATCAGCTGAAAATCAGTCCTTTGTATCATTTGTAATACAGTGCTTGAGCCTCCTTTGATTCTTTCATCAATACTGTTCCATTAGATCACTTTACAGACTGAAATGCGACTACTTAATGCACCTTACATTTGGACTGAACAAAACGGTGCTTCTGTTACTATCCATAGGTTTTTGTGTTTTTAGATTCTAGATCTTTCCATACAAGCTAACAACAAATTCCTCTTTGGCTTATTTGTTGGATCTGGTGACCTCCAGGTCTCTCGCCAGAAATGTTTTGCCTGGTCAGGTCAACCTCAGTAATGCCAGCTTGAACTCCCTGCTTCACTGGTTTGACCTCCGACTCACCCACCTGAACTGTGTTTCATTAGGTCAGCCTACGGGAAGTAGTTTTCACTTTTTCTTACTGAGAAAAATGTTCCTGTTGGAACAATAAGATATCTATTTCAAACTTGTTTTTTGCATTTTGATTATTTTTGGGTTTTCAATGCCTTTAATGTCTTTGCATATGAAATTTTCTTATAATTTTGCCCTTTCTGAAGTTGGATAAGCCTCCTATTTTAGTTCTAGTTCTGTTTCTTTGGATTGCAGATCTTTTTGTGTCAAAGCGTCTTTTTTTTTTTTCAGTATCGAAATCTGTCAATACTGACATTTTTCAATCCAGTTAGCTTTTACCTAATATTTAGTGTGGGTTTTGGTCACTGTAAACATTTTGAATAAAAAAACACATGCATTCTCAGCAATAGCTTTTGGCCACTTCTTCATTTGTATTTAATTTTTTTAAATTGATAATGAAGGATCCTATCATGCCAGTGTTGATATTGAGCTTTGGAGCTGCTCGATCTGAATTACAGATTGTTTTTACTGTGAAGAGATGTTTACACAATTGACTTTTACAACATAACTTACTTGCTGAGCTTACATATGTTGGTTCCTTTTGGAAGTGCCATATTTGCAAAATCCAGCAGGAGAATAGCTATTCATTGGTTGAAGCCATCTTTCTATGTACTCTTAATGTTTAAAATGTGGAGAAAACAAAACAAAACCAAAAAATTGATGTTGATGCATGAAGGTGACAGTTCAAAAATGTTTTTAACAACCTTTGTTAGTGATTAGCAGCACATGGCTAACTATTGCAGCAGCAAATTTTGTGAATTTTCTAGATGGTGAATATCACAGCAGATAGAGGCTGAAATCCGAAAGGATGCATTCTGTAATCTCTGTAAACATTCTAGCCTTCATATTAATACTCTAGATCTTTGTCTCTTCTGTTCAACATAGCTCTCACTGGTATAAATCTGCAAAATACAATACAATTCTGATACATGTATCTATAGCCATATGAAACTGCTGTCTAAATATGACTTGTCAGATAAGCTTCCAGGGTAAAGATAGCTAATATTTTACCTGCGGCAACAGGACCATATGGCCACATCTCTATATTCAATACCGACATCGGATCAGATCAGTCACAACTGTATTCGCAGTGTAAAAAGATCATGCTGATTCTGATTGACTGAATATGTAAGTGCATTATTACACATCAAATTTCTCTTTAATTCTCTTTGAATTATTTGTTACTGATCCACTGGCTGGATGATCCTCTCAGCACATTGCTACTCAGAGTACATGAGCCAACAGTAAAACATCCAGCAGAGGATTTACCAATCAATAAACTATCCTCCCTGGAACACTGTTGCTCTCATTAGCTCACACTCTTAACAACATCCTGGTTAGAAATATTTTCTTAGTTTTGCTTGAGGTGCTTTTTTTTTACAGGAGTTATTTAAAAAAAAAAAAAAAAGTACCTTTTTTCTCTCACAGTTGGGCTGTCAAATTGTACTTTTTTTAATGGTAAGCAATCCAGTAAACAAAGACTTATAAAGACCCAATGCATCAATGAACCGTAATTATCTATTAGCTCCTTAATGAGTCTGCTGAACCTGCACAGTTTGTCAAGACTTTTGTGTTAAGGTCCCATTATTTTTAAAAGAAGTTAAAGCGTCCTCTGAGGAGTTCTTAAAGTGAGCTTTAAGAAGGAAGTTTACATTTTTCCTGGCCCTGCTAAGTATGGTAAAGATTAAAGATGGAGACATGTTAGCATTTTTTTTTATTGTCAAATTTATCTGTCACCTAAAAAATATTTTCATAATTCCATCATTATTTTCATCTGTGAATCTGTTAGTTTCTAACTATTCAGATTATCTTCCAACCATCCATCTGTCAATCTCTTTCTCTCTTCATCTTTTCCTCTAAGGCGACCATCTCAACAAATTTGACATAAAAGATTGGTGATCCCTATTTCACCTTGGCTTTTAATTTGGCAAAAAATCTATATCTATCTATATCTATAGAAGTATGTTTTATATACCGCTAACATCATCAGCTGACTGTGCAGAGCTGGTAACAAAAGGGAACAGGAGCAGCCCAGCCAGCTGTAATGAAAAGTGTCCACACTCTACATGAAGGCGATGGATTCTGTGTGCTGTCAGTTACTGCAGTACAACCTTTATCACAAATCAATTTCAGAGGTTAAAGTCTAGGTCAAAGCCGAGATCTGCCCTGCAGACAGAACCGATTCCACCATCTCTGAGCCAGCCTCAGCCAAGCAGTAATCCAGAGGGAACAATGTTTCATGCAGCATCCTGCCTCTAATTGGCTCATTTATAATTCTTTATATATGTGCCTTACTTAATGATTTCCATTCTTTGCTGTAGAAGAAAACGATTGCGCCAGACTTTTCTTTTAAGGCATACACCATTAAAAAAAAAAAGTGGGCGCGTGAGTGTGTGTGTGTGTAGCTTCTTTTACCTGCCTGTCATGGTAACTCTTTGATTAGATTTTCTGAAACTTGATGAAGCAGTGGAGCACAAGCAAAGGCATCCATTGTTAATATAATGGCGGTCTGAATCACTTTTCTTAAAACTGCAATCAATGTTGTGAGGCAAGGACTACCCTTTAAATGTTGTAGTTTGTCCACAAAGATTGTGTGTTTTGGGATTTATTTTGTAGTAATTTGCTCTTTTGTATATGTAAGCAAGGTTCCAATAATCTATTGAGATGGGAAAACAGTTCAATCCTCCTCCTGCTTTTTTTGTGCCTAAAAATACAAAATGCAACTACCTCTTGTCTAACGGCTGCAGACAAGAGTGCAAAATTGACTGACACTGGATTTTTTCCACATTTTAAAAAATCTGTTTGATTGGGATGACCAACAAATGTGCAAAATTGTAAAATAGAAAGTGGGAGCATTTGTTTCCAAGGCATACCTGGAAGAAAACCTGCCTCTGAGGCCAAATCCTGCCCACCCCGCTTTTAGCATTCTCAGCAGCAGCCAGCGTGGATCCAAAACAATTTGAAGAGACACTTTTTAATGTATGAATAAGAGGGGCAATCAAAAGCAAGATAAAAAAAAAAAAGGAGGCAATTTAAGCTGTAAAAACCTGTGTGATCAAGATTTCTTTTAGAAAAAAACCCCAAAAAAACATTTGTCCTTCCTCAGTGCACCATTCTACTGGAACATTACCATTCAGCTGACCTTATTCCATATTCCTTGGTTCAAAAGTTCACGTGAGGAGGTACAGAACATTCTCTGCTCGCTCTGCTGCTGTCTTTACTTCAGCGGGCTATCGGCACTTCATCTGATGCTCGGCTCTAATCTGCAGACTCGGGGGTGTGTTTCCTGCGTCGGGGCTGTGGCCCAATCCATCTGTCTTCATCAGTGAGCTGAGGCGGTTGTGTGCTTGGGCCAGCAGGACCCTGCTAAGCACCAGCTGCTAGCTGCCTTTTACACTGATTCCCACCAAGAGGGACATATTTACAGTACAGCGAGCTTCCCAGTAAGACTCGAGGATCTTTCAGCTTCTAATGGCTGAATTTTTGTTTTGTCTTGGGGTTTCGTTTTGTTTACTCATTATTCTTTTTTTTTTTTGGATACTTTTACTCCACAGACTGCACTACATGTGGTATTTTTCTTTTAATCACTTTGTCATCCTATCAAAACCTCATATGTGGATTAATAACTAAAAAAAACTAATACTCTTCAGGCTTTATTGAAACATTGGAACGTGCCTTTTGAGTTTTAAGATACCTTTTTTTCTCAGAATAGTGAAGATTTCTGGTTTTTCACCATTATCACCACCCACTTGGTTTTATTCTACAGATACTCAATTCACAAGAACTAGTTCTAACATAACCTTCTTCACAATCATTCATTTCTTTTGAATGAGATTAAGTTTTTAAAAATCTTGTCAAATATTGAAAGGCAGCAGCATTATTCAACTGGTATATAAGGCTGTTCTTTTTATTCTAGGAGGTTAGAATTTAAAATTTAGTTGAAAATACAAGAATACACCCTGAGTTTTAAGGTCTCTCATCAGCCTTGTCCTCAACATCCAATATAGTCACTAAGCATATATTATTTGTAAAATATGCATACACAAAAGCAAAACTCTCAATTGACTGGTTTGTCTACTTCCCAACTCTTTTTAAATGTAGTAATGAAAAATAGATCATCATTCAGAAAATGACAAAAACGTTGGACGAAAAACCAAAATCACAGATGCTTTGGTTAAACTCCTGGACCTGTTATTCCCAAAATAGGAAAATATGTCTGCACTGATTTAAAATGTAGTTTGAACAATTTTCTGTAATGACAGGTGAAATAAGGCAAAGGCAGCTTTTTTTTTTTATTTGATTTGATTATATTTAAGTTTAGTCACATTTTTAAGGGTGACTACAACATTTAATGTGTATGTGTGGCATTGGTAGCAGAGATAGCACACCTCCTGGAATCAGTCATAGTAACTGGATTGATTTTTAAGGAAATGCTACTTTGTATCAAGCTAATCTGATGAACCTCCGTTAACAACTCCACTCTGGCCTTCAGTTAGGTCTACAGTGAGTGAAAGGGGAACACCTTTTTTGGAAATCAGTTTCCCCACGTGGGTCTGCAACTAACTTGGCGTAGATCTGATGTTCAGGCGCAGGAGACAGTTAGACCCATTATTATGCGCTACCCCAAAATGTCACTCTACTCCAACTTTCTTAATTTGTACAGCACAAGAATTTACTGTTTATGTCAAAACTGAACAAATACAGCACACTTTAAATCTCTGCCACTTATCTGACAGAGACAATGATTACAAGTGAGACTTTAGCCATTGGTTGCGCACTTAGCTTACAAATGGAACGCAGTGGCTGGTGGGCTTTCATCTGTCACTCTGGTGTTACTGTTTTAGGCAGCAAACGACGACGGTGCGCTCAAGTATCAGTGTCTGCAACAATAAGCCACAAAGGGAGAGAACATGAGCGGTTTAATTTGATACCGATGGTACAATGACATCCTTTGGCAGGTTCACAAAAGAAAGCCTTCTGTCCGCCGTCTTGGGCTGTGTGAATGGCATTGTCACGGAACGCCATCCAGCGAGGCCATGAGCACGATTGACTGCAAGCCCAGCTATGTGTTTTGTACAGTGTTATTTTTCTGCAAGGCTTTTCTGATAAATTTCAGCGTGAGTGAACACACACTGCCGTTTGTGTTACTTTACAGCGCCCATGAGGCTCTTGTGGTATTTTATGTCTCTTGAAGCTTCATACGCGTCAATTGAAGTTGAAGCGACAAATCTTCATAAAAAAAAAGGAGAAGCTCAGTGAGGAGCCTATTTAGCTACGATTTGCTTTGACCTTCGAACATGCTTCGAGTTCTGGGTATTATCATTTAACAGACTTAGAGGTGAGTGTAAGCAACGTCCCGGAGGAACAAGCACTCACTGCAACCATCTGAGGAGCGTTGGAGATGGCTGCAGTGATGAGAATTGGCTCTGGATGTGAGCAGGCTGGCTTTCCGCCTGAAAGAGAACAAAAGGTGGATCCTGCCTTTGGTCTCACTCTTACGAGCGTGATAGTACATTTGGCTTCTCTCTTTAGTGTACCTCTGTTTCTTTGGGACTGTGGTGCTGTGACAGCACGCTGCAGAATATAATGTACTGAACTTTTCAAAAACTGTTCTCCACCCTTGAGCATTTTGGTGTCTTGCTCTTTAGAGCCATTTCAGTTGCAGCTACATTTTACAGTTTTGTCTCTGCCAGCCCTAAACGTGCAAAGACTGAAGTGTTTGCCAAATCTCCTTATCATGGTTGCTCAAATTTCATAAAATGGAGAGTGTTGAAACAGCAGTTTTCAATGCCTGCCACAGGTTTCCATTTGGATTTATATCTAGACTTTGACTAGGCCATTTTAAGACATAAATGTGCTTCAATCTCAACCATTCCATTGTAGCTCTGGGTGCATGTTAAGGCTTTTTGTCTTGTCAGAAGGTGAACTTATATCCCAGTCTCATTGTTTTGGATCTTGTAGTCATTTTCTTTTCAGAATGACTCTGTATTTTGCTCCACCAATCAGCTTTAACCACGAACAGTGGCGCTGGTGGTAAAGAGTACTCCAACAGCATCACAATAGATATGTCCAGGGTTTTGGAAAGTGTCAATGTAGTGTAATTGTGCGTCTTTCTTCACTACTTGCTGTATCTCCTACATGGCTTGTGGCGAGTTGTAAATGTTGTAATCTTATTGTGACCTGTTGTTGTGTTTTTCTTCTTGTTATTCTTCTATAAAAGCCACGTGTGTAGCAATTTGCCTCTTCCTGAAGTGTTTTTGATTGTAATTCTGGCCTATCCAAATATTACACAGTAGCTTTATTATTATAAACTTGATTTTTGAACACAATTGTTTGCACTTGATTTCATTGATTGGTACCGAAAACCATCTAAAATGTTAATTCTGCACCCCATAGATACTTTTTGGCTGCCTATATGATATATCTCATTATAATGCGTCGGTGTTTTCAAGAACGTGGAAAAAGTTGTGACAGGTCTCCTGTAGCTTCTCAGACTTCTATATCTTCAGCTGTTTATGTGCAATTGCACACAATCTGAGTCAAATTGCTTCCTCAACCTTCTTGTTTCTGTCATTCCTGGACCCACACTCTTGACAACTCTTGATTGAAATGTGCAACTTTTTTTTATTTGTTGTTGCTTACTTGCACTGAAACACTGGCGAAATACTGCCTTCCTGCAGCATGTTGCTCAGTTTTTCATCATTTTCTCATAATCTTACTTCTTTTTTTTCTTTCCCCTCTCCTCCCCGAGGAATTACGCTTGAACCTTAAGAATGTGTTCCACCCAAACTGTGTCAAACTCCTCAAATATGCAGTAAACAAAGCTGGCATCCAACTGCAGGGTGGGATGCTGTGCCATTTGTGCTGTGCAGGGGGACAGCAAGCCAGTTTTCTTTGCAGGCATACCTTTAAAATGTTAATTGTTGTGCTCATTTTTTATAATCGAGGGAGAAGACTCTTCCCCCTAAATATAGCCACGCTTGCTCACATAGACCAGCACTGATTTATATTGCATAGGGAAGACGTTTAAGTCTTCTTTCCCGCAGGTTTCTAACACCACTGCTTTATGCACATTTTAAAGCTATTGCTGAACCTAAAAGCTGCCCAAGAGGGAGTTGTAGAGCAGATCGTATCAGCAAACAAGCACAGAACGAACTGAGGATAATCTAAAGGCAAGCGCTAAGGCCTTTTCTGTAGTGACTCATTTTATCACCCCCTTTTTTTCTGATTCTTATTCTTTCTGATCCCTGAATTTATACACCTTCACCTTTGAATCCTGCCTTCATCTTGCTCAGAAAGCCTTGTCTCTACATCACTCTAATGGGAGTTGCTTGTATGCTGCCTGTTAGTCAAACCATGCTAGATCTGCTGGGCTTTTTTTTTAAGGAAGCATGCCATTTGTCTGTGTGCCATGCTGATACCAGCAGGCCTTTTGGATGCTTGCTATCAATTCCTCTCTTACATTGCCAAATTTAATTACGGCAGAGAAATGAAAGCCTTATCAAAACTTCTCCCGATGTGGGGCAAACAAATTAAGATTTTAGCCTTTTTTTAACCTTTCATTTTTTTAAATTTATTTATTTTTCATTATTTACAACCTGTATCATTTTTATCTCTTCCAAAAGGCCGTGGGTTGTAGTTTAGAGGTAAAATAATTAGAAATCCGTCTTTGTACCCAGATCATTTGCTAGATCAGGTGGAAAGTAACCTTGTGAGATTACTGGTTTGCAGAGTTGAATAGTAATATATCGCTTTTGAAGATGCGTCTGATCTTCATGCACGGTCAAACGGCGTACAAGTCACAAGCAAACGACAAATGTGTTTTCAGATCTCCATGTTTTTCTTTTTCGTATTCGGCTCTCCGCTGGTCCAGTCGTGTTATCTTTGCAGCAGAGATCTGTTTAAAGAAAGACAGACAATAATTTAGCACGCTGGCTTCATCAAAGCGCCTCTGATTGCTTTGAATTGTGCTGTGATGTAATGTTTTCCCTCTCTATTGTTGGCGACAGGACACATAAACACCGCCTCTTTCCAATGCAATTCAAGAGTGAGTGTGTCACTTCTTTCTTGTGTCCAAGCCGCTGCACAAAATTAGTCATCAAATCGATTTTTGTCTCCAGTCGCTGCCTGAATTTGTTTGTAAAATCTGCGAGTTTAGCCACTTTGTTTCATGAAAGATATCAGCAAAGGCAGTTAGAGTTAAAACAAATATGTACTGCATAAGAGGACTTAGATTGTTTTTTCTGGCCTAAAATTTCATACGAGCAACTTGACATAATTTGAATTTTATTGAAGTGAGGTCTGACATTGTCAGTTAATATCTGACCTGCAGTAAATAGCTACCTTGGTTTTTCATTTACTATGAATCCAAACAAGGTGGACTGAGATGCTAATGGCTAGTTTGCAAGGGACAAGACCAAACATCGATAGTTTTTCATTTCAAAACTATCAATGAGCTCAGCACCGCTGATCTTTCCATGTAAAACAAGTGCATACTTAAAACGGAGCATGTGACATTTTCTAGTCAGAGTAATTAACGAATGGAAAAATAAGGCTATAAAATTCTTGGAGTTTTGTAGTCCACAATATTTCTGCATTTTGCACAGCTTTATATCAGCCAGTTACTCTCAGCATAAACTTATTCCTTTTTCAGCATTGTGATTTGACTCATTTCTCAGAAAACAAGTAGGCAGTGTTGTCTACTATAACAAGCCGTTCACTAAATGCCTGCTAATGTTAAAAAAAAAAAAAGTTGAGAACGTTTTAATTCAAAAGAAAACTCATTTAAGTGGTCACTTTTACATGAGCACCTTCAGATTTGAAAGCTATAAATGAGTTAAGCAAAACTGACATTTGTCAAACTTACAGAACGGTTTAACCAACAAGGGGTTTTATATTAACCTTAGACTTTTAATAAAGATTGATTTGTGACTGTGTGTGTGTGTGTGTTTTTTTTTGTTTGGTTTTAGAGTTTACAGAATAATGATCCGAACACAGATGTTGTTTGCCAACCACCATTAAAAAAATAGGAAGAAGATCAGAGAAATACTATGGATATATTGAAATATATACAGATGCATCAAAGAAAATATTTGGATCAGAGTCGTACAGCGTACATTATTCCTGAGTTTGGTGTGGAAGTAGGGAGGAGGATAATTAACACTTTCAGCTTATAAAGGAGAAATGACAGCAATACCATTATATATTTAGTGGACTGAAGATAATCAGCCATTAAGATCAATAGTGTTTTCAGATTCCAGCTAATCATTATTAGTATCAGAAATAGTTATTCAGAAAGCAAATCAGGCATTTTTATGGAAATATAATGAACTGTGTTTCGAATCAAACATATGAGATTAATTGTCTTATTTGGATGGATACCAGTTCATGTTGGTATTGAAGAGGACATGAAACAGCAGATGAAGTTGCAAAGGTTACTGTACACATTTTAGTTGCAATGATTGTAAAAGTGAGTCGAACAGAAGTAAAAAGCATCATAAAAAAGAAAATGAGAAAAGATGGCTTATAGGACTTGTAGGATTTAGCGAAAGAGATTAGGAGTGCTGAAAGGAATTGAAGGTAAGAGGTAGTCATGTTTTTGAATTAAGTAGCTCTTTATTGACAATAGAGCACATAATACAAGTTAATAAGATTGTGGAGAAGATGAAACTGCACAGAACATATTTTGCTATGCAGTCAGAAATCTGGAAATGAAAGAGTTGAGCAGATTCATAGTCTTTCTAAAATGAAAATAAGATTAAATTCCTCTGATATATTACAGAGATGTTTAATAGATGATTGTTCTCATTCTTAAGCTTTAATAAATTATCTCAGATAGGCTCGTTTTTTTTGGAAGGATGGGAGTTTTTTGTTTTGTTTTGTTGTTGTTTCAGTTCACACTCCATTCCAGTTGGTGGCGGTAACGCGCACCCAAAGTTTTTTTTTTGCCAACTGCCAATAAACCCCAAGAGAAGAAGACCCAAGATGACAGACAGAGGGCAGATGTGGTGAACTTGGACCAAAGGCTAGTAAACTGAGAACTACATGGACTGAGAAGTGAACAAACAATGATTCGGCCCATTTTTCGTGGCTAAATATGTCAAGGTACGTTTTTAACACAAATTTTTCCCTTCAATATATTTGCGCGTGGAAGAAATTTCCTCGGTTTGGTAGTGACGCGTTGATGTTGCAGACTTTTTGCTATGCTTTTCCAACAGTAATCTATTATTTTGCTTATGTGTGGGTTTTTTCATGAGTTAAGCTAAAGAAAAAGAAAAAAAAACAAAAAACTTTTTGAAACCTACTAAACCAGTGGTCTCAAACTCGAGTCCCCAAGCACCAGAGTCCTGCAATTATTAGGCGTCTCTCTGTTTCTGCACACCTGGCTCCAATATGAGCTAATTAGCATAGCTAAGTAGAGCTTGACGGCATGCAAGTGAGGCAGTTTTGCCTTTAATTCAACTGTGTAGGACGAGGGACACATAAAAGGGAGGAGGACACTGGTTCTTGAAGACTGCAGATTGAGACTACTGTTCTAAACTAACATTGTACCATTTGGCTGCTCATTTTATGCCTAAAAAAATAATATTTTGAGTATTCACAAAAAACTTTCCAAGATACTCAATTGTTTTTTTTAATTAAAGATTGTCATTTCCATATCCAAATGTTCTAGATGTTTTTACTAGTTCCAAACAAAATTTTGAATAGAATAAAAACTAAAACAATTTATGTTGGCTGCATTCTGCTACTCCCAAAAAGTAAATCTTGCAGTGTGTACATTGTGTTCCAAGCAAGACCAAAAGCAAACTGTTCAATGTTAAGTCTGGCCCTTAAAATCCACTCTCACACATGTTTAAGTGCTTCCCTGCTGCCACACAGCTGACTTAAATGAAAAGAATGGGTGATTAAAGGCTTTTGAAGAACTTGGTGGTATTCTGGGAGATTAATGCAATCATTTGAATTTGGCGTGCTGGGACAATTTTCAAACATGTGGCAGTGAAAGCAGGGAATAAAGATCAGGATTGAGAACTTATGTTTTAGACCACTTCAATTGAAAGTCAAATCAGGCTACAGTTTAAAAAGATAAAAATATCCAACCTGAGTGAATTATGTCCAGTTAATAGACTGGTACCACGACTAAGTTTTCAAGTTATCCCCTTGACTGTATAAAACTCTTTCAGTTGTAATTTCTCTCTCTTTTTTTCTAAATTGGTATATTAAGCAACTTTCTGAGTTTCAGAGAGTTCTTGGTAATTCAACTTTAGAAAATATTAATTGCTGAATTATCAGTGGAGGATTCTGAGGAGTATTCCCTGAATGTGTCATTAATTTTAATGTAATCAGTAGAAAGCCGTTTATTCACAGTGCTGTAAAAACAGATTGGCTTCCTTACAGATCTCTTCAGTTGTTTTTGTCACACTTAAATGGTTCAGCTCATCAAATTTTAATATAATACGAGGATGACCTGAATAAATAGAAAAAAGCTAATTTTTAAAATCATTTAATTTATCATGGCCCAATGTGGAAAAAGTGTCTGCCTCTTAAAACCTGAGAACTAGTTGCATCACCGCAGCCCGAGACAAACGCTATCAAGCATCTAAATTAGTCTCTAATTTAACTGGAGAAATTCTGGGACATTATTTTTTACAGATTTGTAGCAATTTGGCCACCCTTGACAACTTGTAAGCAGGAACAATCGTGCTAGATCATTTCAACCAAATTTGAGTTCAGACCCCAACATAGCCTTTAGAAAACTTTCACTTGCTATTGAGCTTTATTCAGAATTTTAAGGTCACAAGGTGAAGGTAAAATATTCTCCTTCCAGATTTTTTTCCCCCTTAAGACATTTCCTCCTATTATTTTCAGAAAAGGCTTTCAGTAAAGCAGCTCCAGATAATCATACTACAATCTCCTTTTGTCACTGTTTTAAATGCTAGGGATTTTCCCCGTTCAACATTTCTAATGCTTTTTTATGTTTTGCAACAACCATACACTGCACTGTGGTACACTGCACATTAGACTTCTCAAAGCTTTAAAAATTGATTAGTTCAACTTATTGTCTACATTGTACTCAGTGTGCATTATAAGGAAATGTAGTTGTCATTACATAAGGAAATGTCATTTCCTTATGTAATGACATCACTGGAAAGTGATATTTATCATTTTCCAGACTTTGTTCTGGAAAATGATAAATATCACTTTCCAGAAAAAAAGGCACATCATTTATAAACCCATTTACACTTCCTGAAGTTGATTCTAATGAATTGGAACCAGAAACCTTTG
>CAEFZX010026158.1:0-41394 GCA_903066825.1 Alfaro cultratus | reverse complement strand
TTTTTTGATATGATGTAAAGCACTTTGAAATGCCTTGCCGCTGAAATGTGCTATACAAATAAAATTTGATTGATTGATTGATTGATTGATCTGTATAGAGTGATCTATTTCAAGTGTTTCGTGCTGTTTATTCCAGTTATTTTAGGTTACAGATAATAAAAACCCAAATTATAGGTTCTCTCAAATTTTGCACAATACATGCACTCATATTCAATAAATTCAAATATTACAGAAAAAAATATTTTAGTAACTCAGTTCACTAAGTGAACACATCTATGTATAACCTATAGCTTATAGATGTGTTCAAGCCTTTATTTCTAATTTGTATGATGATTTTCCACTTACAATTAATTCAAACATGACATTTAAGATCATCATATTCCCCCAGACAAATAAAAAATGAAGTTCTTTTGGATACAGATATGTGGGCTTAATGAAAAGCATGTTTAATGCATTTGATTTTACAAAATATAATTTTGTTATTGCAGGCAGCTTTCAGGTTCTGGTCATCCTCTGTAAGTCCATAAAGCTTGTTAGCATAAAGAGGCATGCAGTGCTTTAACATTTCCTGGTAGGTGTCAAAGCTATGGAGCCCATCTGGTGGCTTGGAATAAAAAAAAAACCATGGCAATGACTTGTTATAATTAAGTTGTTCCCAAAAAATAAATACATTGTTCAAACAATATATTGATCTGTGTCTAAATAAACAAGTGAGTTATTAAGTCGTAGCCACGTCACCAGGCGGACTCTGTACAAAACTGATTTTAAACTTGATAAAATACAGCTGATCAATAACAGGTGATCATATCATCTTTACACTGTATCACATCTGATTTAGATTCTGTGCCTCTTCATTATTCCTTCAGACTTTGGATAAAAAGCTTGAAATGCAACACTTTTATGCCTGAAAAGTTGTTTTTTATTCTGTTTACAGTTGTGCATAACAATAATCATATTGTAAACTGTTATTTCTCTGTACATTTGAGATTCTGGGCATTTTTTTACTGATTTTATTGTTTAAGATGTTTTTTATTAAATGTGTTTTCTTTGTGCAGCACTTTAATCTGCATTCATTTTTATAAAAAGGTGCAATTAAATAAAGACTTACTTTTGTTCTAGTAAGTCTGACTTACTAGAACACACAAAGTTATGCATCATTATTAAACTAGTTTGCTGCAACAAATGTATTGTGCAAGTTATTTTCAGAATTGTACCGTGTTGATCTACTTGATAAAAAGACATTCAGATATTAGCATTTCGTGTCTGACTCAGCGTACATGATCTTGATATGTTGCTGCCAAGTCACTGTAGTAACATAAAGCATGAAACAGATGTAATTTAAGCCTTTGGGCTAAATATGTCAGAATGATGACAGGACAGATAGAGAACGAGCAACACAAAGCCTTTTTTGTCTGATTTTATTGGAAAACCCCTTGATAAAAATTGAGTCCATTTGAAGAACAATATTGAAAAAACATAAAAGGAAGAAAATTAGAGCAATTAATTTGAGTCAAGTTAAAGTTCAAGGTTCTTTGATTTGTTTCTGGCTCTTATAGATCTGCTCAGCCTGGAAATTTTGTTCTAAAGCTGGTTCATTACCTCCGTTACAAATGCAACTCTCATTGGTTCATATAGTTCATGTGCATGGCTGCAATGCAACTTTCAGTGTTTCAAGAACCATCGTAAAAACAATAAAAAATCTAGAAAACAAAAAAGTATGTATCTCTCCCCTCAGGATCAACCCCTGTTCATTCTAAAGGACTTTCAATTGTTTTTCAGGCCAAAATAGACATAATTTTCTTTTGTACTTGGTAATTCATTTATTTTGACCATACAAGTAATTAGCACTGACTTTTCTGCTGACTACCACCAAAGGCAGCTCATGTACCACCAGCAGAAGTTGCTCCACAGTTTGAGAACCGCAGCTTTATGGTTAAGTTATATTACATACAAAGATTACATACACAACTGTTTCTTTCAGTAATGCTGATGTAAGCCCACAAAAGAGACACGAAAGAGATGTACGAGGAGCTGTAGGGTCATGAAGTATTGCGTCTACCGGGGGCTTGAAATATAGAAGTACAACAACAGCACTATAAAGTGCTTGAAGTGTTAGGTCTTTTAAATTTAGGACCCTACTGAGCAAATGAGCTACATAGCTTTAAAACTGCGTTAACACTTGAAGGTTGATCTGATTACCCTCTGCAATGACTAAGGAAACACAAAGTGAGCTACTCAGGCCTGTCAGTAAAAATGATGACGGCAAGACTTGCACATTGTAGCTTTATGCGCATTTCTTCTGAATGGACATGGGTTGACAGAACTCACATCTTAGACCTCCAACTTTTATGCATTTCCTCTAAAGTGCCGATTCTACAACAACAACCTGAATGTTTTTATCAGGTTGTTTAGCTCAATCCTGTCAGACTGTAATCTTGACGGATGAATATTTTCATTGGGGCAGAAATGCCTAAACTAAAGACTGCAACCTAAACTGGCCTTTCCACTCTGGTCTTACAATGGGTATATGGTTTGTAATTCTATAGGAGCAGAGGGGGTTTGAACAAACATGACTTTCAGGGAGGAGGATGGGCAAGGCTGTGGTTTACCACATTCTGCTACAGTATTAAATAACTCCCCTTCACATGCCTGTCACCTTGTAACCAGTAGTGTTAGCGTAGCGCCTGAAACACCGTCGGTAACCTGTTGCCTTATTTTTACACCCAAAAATCTACACTTGTGCAGTCAAACTCAAATAACCCATTGCTTATAAACTATCTGGTAGCTATTCAGAAAGCACACGCAGTGGTAGAGCTTCCAGGCATCATCCATCACCTCAGCCCATCAGTGGGGTTTTTTTCTGTGAATGAGACATGCAAGCAACTGACGTGATCAGCACCAGGTCACAGACTGGACACACAAACACATCTGGGGCTGGACAAACACAAACACGTGTAAAACACAGGTCACTTACAGGGAACACACAGGTGCCCCTTATGCTCAAACGCTGAAAGCCGCTTACTTCTCCTCTGGGTTCTCACACTGTGTAATTATTTTTCAGGCTTTAATCCCCATTCTTAATTAAACCCTTGCACATTTTTCCACCCATTCTTACCAGAATCTTGTCCCACCACTTTCCTCTCCTGCTATGCGGATTATGTTTGCTGTTCACTGTATAAATAGCTCTGAGTAGGTGGCCTTGTAATGGAAACGCACACATATATGAAAATCAAAGGCTCAGCCTCCTACTTTCAGTTGCTCTGCACATTAATCAGGACTTGTCTGTTTCACAGATGTGTCTGAGCACATGCGCGTCTGCATTTCTGAGGTGGTAAATGTGCGGTGGGGGCACTCATGCGTGTCTGTCTGGAAATGTGTGTGCGTGTCATGCAGCAGGTGAGAACATATGGCAGATCGGTTTACATTTTTTCACAGAAAAAAAGTCAGGATAAAAGTCGCAAGTTGGATTAAACACGTTTATATGAAAATCACACGCATTTAAACGTCTATGCGACTTTCTGTCTTTTGTTTTACAAACCTACTAAAAAAATTAGAATAGGCTTGCTAATGAAAAAATATCTGAACAATATCATCTACTTATATTCTAAGACTTTTCCATTATATTTTTCCCCTCTTTGCAGATCCCAGTCTTGAGATGAGTCTCTCCTGAAAAAGCAGAGTCTTTTTTCATTGTTTTTCTGAAAACTGGAATCTGGTGAAATATCTATATGTGCTTAAATTTCAGTGCTTTTCTGGAACAATATTTTGAACTTGTCACTCTTCATTAGACAATCCTGGAAGGATTAGTCTAGGGTGGCTACTAAGCTGAGCTCTGTTTTCCCAGAATGCTTATGTATTTTTCCTTAGGTTTTACGTTTTCCCAAAGCAGGGGTGCGGTCTGGGAATATGAAAGCCAGATTTTGCTACAGTTCTCTCCACTGTCTTACTTTTAAGAATGGTGAAAGACTAATATTTGGTAGAAAATGATTGATGTCTCTCTTGAGATATTAGTGTGATGAAGGATTTTGATGTTTGGCTTAAGAAAATGCAACAAATCAGAAGCTCCAACACTGACACCTCTCAAGACTCTAGAGATGTTGACAAGAATTACTTGTGGCTTCAGATTCAACGTTCTCAAAGTTTTAATGCAAATAAACCATGAAGCCTTCATAGATTCATTGGATTTTGTCCAAATTTTAATAGTTACATTGTCTCATTTTTTTAATCAACATTCTATTTTGCTCTACTTCTTTGTGTAGCAATTTAATCAACTTTTGTTGCTTATATTTCTGTGTTTATAAATAAAGTTTACCTTCATTTTCCAAAGTTATTCAGACCCATTTTTGGAAGGATAAATAAATGTTTGTTTTTTTTTAAAATTTTAATTGTTTTACAAACAAAATCTGAAAAGTGCGGCATGCATTTATACCCCGCTCCCTTTGTTGTTTTAACCTGAGGTAAAGTACAGTGCAGCCATTTGCCATCAGAAGTTAACTTGTTAGTAAATAATATGTGTGGTTTAATGTCAGTCAACATAAAACTGTTGTTTGAAGACCTCAGGGCTTTTTTAGATTAAAGAAAACCAAATGAGCAAGCCAGCAGTAAAGCTGCGGGGATTTTTAAAGGGCAAATTGTAAAACAGCATCCAAAGCTCTGAACATCTTTCAAAGGACAATTCAATAAATCATCTGAAAATAAAAAAAAGAATGGCACAACTAGAGACGTGCCATGACACGGCCCCCTAAACTGACAGGCTGATTGTTGAGATTGTTAATCAGGGAAGCAGCAATTGTAACAGCACAAAATGGAAAAATGCTTAGAATTTCTGAATTAAAGACACTGTAAATGTCATCAATTGCAGTGCCTTTTACCTGGTCATTTTTTTGTAGGTGATTTAGCTGGTCTGCTTTCAGAAAGGCCCAGAAATTAGGTCAGGGATTAAGAATCAGAGATTTGAGTGCTGTGGCGGTGAGGATGTTGGGACATTGTGGTGGGTCTGCCGGAATACACAACTGAGCCGTAAACTGAAAGCAGAAGTGCTCAAATGACCCAGACCAGGCCGTGGAGAAGCATAATGTCAACATTTAAAATACACCACTGTAGTTCACAGAAAGTCATAACATCGCTTCCACACGCAGCCCCCACAGAGAATTTTGCGTGTGGGTTTTTTTTTAGCCACTTGGGGGCAGCGATTCAGTCGACATGGTGAGAATCTAAGCAAGATGTTACCACAGAACACTCCTGAGATAACCTCTAGATTTGCTCAGTTTAGTTATATCATTATTCCAGATGGAAAACTTGGCTTGGTAGAGGTGGAAGACTGCAGAATTACAAACTTAGAAACAAATGTATCGCCCAAAATATTTATTACACTTTGCACAAAATAATACTGATATACCAATTAATCAGCGGTATTGTAAAGGAATGAAAGAAAAATAAGAAAGTTCTTATTCTTCTTAGACTCAAATTACAATTTATGTTTGAGGCAAGAATTTAAGTTCTTCTGCATTTTGACACATGGGCTCAGTTTGGTGGACTTCACCTCATCTGCCTCAGACTGAGCTGATGCTGTGCAGATTTTAGATGCTGAGGTGACATAAACAAACACAAACAGATCAACACAATCAGAAAAGTTTCTTGCTTGAAGTCATGGACTGAAAATGTAAAGTTGAAACCAGATGTACAAGAATACATTTAACATTTCCCTTGAGTGGCATTAAATCAGACTAAACAGTCCAGGTTTAAGTCACTTAGGATTACTGGAATAATGGATAAATGCCAAAAGTTTTTAGATCATTTCTATTACTTTCTTTAAACTCAAACGTTGGCAAACATCTATATTGATGTGACTTTAAACACCAGATGATGCAAGGATTTTCTAGCTTCTGATAGGAGAACAAAATATTTCAGTTAAATGTTTTGGCGTGACCATAAATATGACACAGCTGACCATATTGCTTAATCTGAGAAGATTAGCGGGCACACCTAAAGAGGTATGGCCGCTAAACTAGGCTACGCTAATTTTATTATGAGAAATGGAGCAAATTATTGTGAGAAAGCACAGTTTCTAAAGGTTAAAAGGCAATATCACCAAATGTTAAATACATATATGTAAGTTTGAGAATTCCAAAGAGAAAAATCAAGTTTTATTTATTCTGACATCTAGCAAAATAGACATACTTTTTGTAATCCTGATTGACTTAAATCTGCTGCTGAAAAGCCGAATTTACACTGAGAACAAATTCCACACATTGTTTCATATCGGGGTGATTTTTGAAGGCTTTTGGTTGTGCTGGATTTTATTTAGGTTTATCAAAGTAAAGGAAGCTGAGTGTCAAAACCTGCCACACATTTCAGATTGTCATACACAAAAAAAAAAAAAATCTGTCATTTTCTTTCCACTTCAAAATCAGGCTTTATTGTGACAGGATGTGAATGAGCTTGAGCTGACGCTATATTTGTGAATAGAAGAAAAAAAAAAAGAGACTACTATTCATGTGAATATCATAAACCTTCTAATATCCTCTAATAATCCTGGTTTTCATTTTGATTTGACTCTCATGTTGATGATTATTTTTCTTGTGAGCTGTCAGTTTTGGATGAAACATTAGTTTTTTTTACCAGTTCAGTTCTCATCTGTGACCTCCACTCTCCACATAAGCAGTTGACCACACTGACTGTAATGTTTTTGAGATTTTGACTTGGATCTGACTGGGTGGAATTTCTCAATAGGAGGAATTTTTTTGGGGTTTCCAAACCACGTCTGAGTTTACTTGAAATCTCTGGTATGCTGTGTAGAAACACTAGCCAGGGTGACTGGGTTCTGATGTAAAAATCTCTAATATCTTGGCACTTTTGTTGTTTTTAATGAAGATACCTCTGCTTTTGTCAACCTTTGAAAAAAAAAAAGAATACATTTTAGATAAATATGTTCACAGCTGACTGTATCACTCCTTGCTTTTTGCTGTGCTGGAATTTTCATGGTTGTGCTTTTTTCTGATTGAGTAACTACAGAAAATTCTTTTGAGTGTTATGATCCTATGGCACTAAATTAGAGACAAGCAAGTTTAGTGGAGAGAGAAGTCAACTTGCATGTATAAGTTGTTCACACACTTTTTTAAACTTTAGGTTTGTCTTGAAAAGTCAAGAAAATTGACTGTGTCTTCATCTTCAACAGCTTCTGTGGCTTTGTGTGGCTTCCCTCAATTTATGTTCTGTTGAAAACTGAAGTTGCCTCTGGTGGCTAAGAAAAACGCCCAGCAAGTGTCTTTCTGTTTTCACCACCTTGGGAGAGATACTTCTTCACTTTTGGCTCATAAAGGGATAGGTTGGGTTTTTATCCCCCCAGTGTTGCTCTGTACAGTTGTTGTTGCACAAAGACATCAGTCAGTGTCTTACACTGACTGAAGTGTAAACAACTCCCTGAACAACTTTAGTTTGGAGAAACAAATATTCCTGAAGACCTGAGGGTTGACCTAATGACCAGTCAGTTCTAAAGCAGCTAGATATTACATGCTGGTAACAACTTCACAGATTCCTTCTGCAAAAATACCAAAATTATTTCTTGATGTGTGTATAACAGAGCAACAATCAGCACAAAGCAGATAAGTAATTTTAAAATGCATTTTCTGAAACACAACGACCCTTTAGAATGCTTTTTGGCAATTAAGCTGTGTGAAAGATTGTGTTAACAACTACATTGCTGTTTGCAGCTAAGCCCCACATGACAGATTATTTATGGATAATTTGAGTCATATTTGTTTGAAACAGAGGGCTTTTGAATTTTCTTGCAGGATGCCGGTTTGTTGGATGTCCAGAATAAAGCTCACAGAGAACATTTCTTCTAATTTCTTCCTACTCACTGCATAAATCACCATAAAAATGATTGTTATCCCCTCTTTAGCCTTGGTCAATAATTGTGTTTGATAACCAACCGAGCTTGGTTATCAAAATATAATTGTACTCATGATGACATTATTCAATTCATAATGCCATCACTCTTCAACAACCTTCTGCCTTGGCCTCAGTGTCAGTTTTTCTACCTTTTTCAACATTTCTGAACATAATATATGGAAATGAATCAAAGAATTGTGAGATATAAGCCTAAACATTGTTGGAAAAGAAAGTTTTAAAAATTGTATAAGTTCCTTAGGTCTGCGAATTATTCAAACTGTGTCTAATGTATGTTGGTGCTATGCAGTTGGTGCTTGTAATCATTTTAAAGTTTTGTCTTTCATATTGGTTTAAGATCAGAAAGACCACTTTTCTAGCTGAAATAAAACTGTGTTGTGGCTCAATGATGTTTAATTGGAACATAATTTAAAACTATGGCTTATATATACTTTCAAAAATATATCTTTTATACATTTTTTGCAAAGACAATTATCAAATAGTGATATCACGTACAGGTCAAATACCAGGAAAGGTGTGGTAGACTGTAGTGTCCAACATCTGGATCTGATATCCACTGCTCTGTCTCTGGAATGACGCAGAAAGAAAACCAGGTTCCACCCTTTCATCCTGTCTTTACTCTCCTTATCTCTGCTATCAGTGAATATGTCAAAAGCTTAAAAAAAAGCTTTACATTCATTTGCAGAGCTAAGCTGATATGGATTAAAGTTCACGTTTTGTCATAAATTATCCCGGGAGCCCTGAGAAAGTCAGACAGTTTTTCGCAGGGTGAGGATTTACTGACCTGATGGCAAAAAACATTTTTTTGTTATATATGCAACATTTTTCCTGTGCTGACCTATCAGGGTTCTTATAATTTGTGTCAAATAATTTTGTTATCATCATGGCACAGTTATTTACTAAGGTTCAACATGCTGTGAAAAGCACATGCGGACCTCTCAGTGCACAAACTGAGGAATATATGAGATGCATGTGACAACGCTTGAGTTGTTTTCAGTGTTTTTTTCAACCACAAAGGTGCGGAAAAACACGATGAGAGTGAAATATAACAATGCTCTCAGACCCCACATTTTCAACAGCTGAACTTTCCATCACCTCTAGACGCAGGGCAGGGACACGGCAGAAAAAGCAAAACACAGGATTGGGGGGGAAATTCCTGCCAGGAATCCTTGAGTGTCTTAATACCACAGGAATGCACAACTGGAATTTACTCAACTGTCATGACAGCAACAGACACACAGAGAGAGAGAACAACACAAGTTGTCCCCGAAAGTTATGCAACTGTAAGTTTTGTTACTGTTTGTTCTCGACAAATAGAATAATTGTCACTATGCACAAACAGTCATGAAGTTTGTGAGTTTTTCCGTAAATAATTAACAAAGAAAATATTTCCTAATTCTATTTTGACTTCAGCAAGTTAAAGTAACATGCTGTGGGCTTGTTATTAGCACAAAGTAAAGACATTTTTATTAGACTAGTGGAATGCTTAAAATTTTACAACATTTTTACCCTATTTCATGTAATTAAAGGGCAAGTCTGCCACTAAAGATTTACCGTGCTTTCAAAATCTGCCCAAAGGCATGTCTGGAGTTAACAACCATCCTTAAACTCCTTCACACGTAAAATAAAAAACAAAAGGTGCAATTATTTGGCTTCTTTCTGTCATGCAAAATGCATTTTGTATTTTTAACAGGCTAAGGCTGGGGTGGAATGAAATGTTTGCTTCATTTAACAAAAAAACTATAATCTATCTGTTCCAATGGTTTCAATGAACATTAAACCTCATCATGTCTTCCTGGTTCTGTGTTCAGGCAACAAAATAGTGGAACTCATGCTGGGAGAGCTAGTCAGTCTCAGGTACCATTTGAAACATATCTGCAATGCTGGTATGGAATAGCTAAAAAGATTTCTGCATTTGATGTGTGTAGGGAGGTGGGAAAAATAGTCAGTTCTCAAACTGCAAAGAGTAAATTGAGAATGGTCCTCTTATACTACAATGTAAGTGTTTTATATACTGTATTGACAAATTTTAGCCCTTATGCAGGCTAAAATTTGTCTGATGGAAGAACCCCAAGGAGGAAGTGGAACAAAAAAGACAATAACTGCGGGCGATCTACTGTATATATTTTAGCTTTGTCAGCGTACTTTATTCCATTTCAGAAACTAAAGTAAGCCTAAGCATTTAAAATCAACAAAACAAATGGAGCTCTTTTGCAGAAGCATAATATCACAATGAAGAGCCTTCTGAGAAACTACTTGCCTGTAGCATCACAGAAGCTACATATTCATCTTCTTTTTTGACCTGACTAACATGGAGTTTTTGTTGCTAAAAAACCTCAAGATTAGCCTCATTGGCTGACCGTATGCACTTTTTTTTTTTTTTTTAAGATTTTTTTCAAGTTCTAGTTGATTTATTGTGCAGTACATGGGCAGAAAACAGGGAGGAGAAATAAAAAATGTCCCAAGACTGGGAATCAAACCCAGGACAAGTGCATTGAGGTCTGCGCATGGTGAGCATGCTCTACCACCTGAGCCAGCCAACCCTCTGGATCAAAACCAAGTGTTCTGGTTAAAGTCCAGCGAGAGTTTAGCATTTAGCATATTTATACTACAAGATAAAAGGCTCTCAAACAACAAGTTACTTGTTACGTACATGTGGCTCTTTCTCACTGTAACAGCCCTCCTCAAAGTAAATCATGACAACATAAACCTGGGCCCTAATCCAGAGTTGCAGCTCAGTTTCAGCTGTTATCAACTTTTCCAGTGGCTTTGTAATATGAGCATCTGCATCAAACCGTTTCATCCTGGCTAAACAGGAAGATATGGATCAACAATTAAAACATGTGTCTCATCAGACACATATTGGATTGTTTCTGTATAGTGTGAGATTATGCCACTGCAATATGCTTTTATTGTAAAAAGATTGTAATAAAAGATGTAGGCTTTTTACCCGATTTTTTTTTTTTTTTTTTTTTTTGTATCTTTACCCAGGGTGTCAATAAATGTTACATGCACTGTTTAAAATGTCCCAGTACCTCTAATTAGTAGCCAAGCTCTTGGTCACAGTGGTTTTCTTTAACACCAGGAAAACTGTTTCCTCTCATTAAGCCAAGTCTCTCATATGGATTCAATATATGTCAACACCTTCCTATTCCCAGACCATAACACTTTCTTCACATTGCATAAAAATTGTGTGAAGAAATTATGAGTATGCAAAATGTAATGCATTACCAACAACTGATAAAGGTTAAATAAGAAACTAAAAAGAGGGGATGTGGATTTGGGGACAGGACATTTGTTCTAGAAAACTGGATTTCTGTCTTTTCTAGCATAAGTTTAATTAGTTTAACCCTTAAGACAGAGGGCGGTAGGGATAGTTTTGTGTAAGATTACTTAACAATTTTGAGCAGCATGCTGTAATATCCATAGCTTTCTACATATTGGGAATTGGGATTATAGCACATTTTCTCTATAATTCCAATCCAGGTTTAGATCAACTGTTTTTGACTTAATGGCTTCAGATAATAATTGTCCTACCTAAAATAAAGTATTTAAAATGATGTGTTTTACTATGCTTTTGCAAAGCTTGGGAACATTGTTAAGAATGTAAAAGCGATAGGGACATTGTTACTTACTCAGTTATCACAGGATAAACTGTTAATCCCAATAGGAAAATCCACCCAGAAACAACTAATGAACAGCTTTCATTTTCTATTACTAAGGGTTATGTAACCCAAAGGAGGAACACCCTTTCATCGGGAACGAAAAACAACATTGATTTGTTCATGTTCTTAAGTTCACCGCTGGGTTGATCTCCTCCTTAACTACTAATGTTTCTATTTAATCTACAGGAGGAAAATATTTCCTCCTGTAGCTTCGGTTGATCTACAGAACACCCTTGCTAGACTTTGTGTTTCTCTTGACGGAGAAGCTCATGTTCTGGCAAAGTGCCCACTGATCCTTCATCCTCAGTGGTGATTTGTTTTTTTTAGCGCTATTTTTTTTCTCTCTCTTAGTACCACACTGTTTTTCCTGTCTGTTTTCGAAAGTAAAATAGAAGTCTATTCCTCTACAAAGCCATTCTCATGAGATTTTTCCTCTTGGAGCAGACTTTAAGGAAACAAAGCAGAGCCCAAGTTGAAAGCTCTATTATGCTATTAGACACTTTTAAAAGCATTAAAATATCAAGGGCTAAAATACCACATCTAGTAAATGAGTAACGTGTTTAAAAAAGGTAAAAAAAATAATAAAAATATTTAAAAAATAGAATTTAAATAAAAGTGAATTGTGTGAAGCAATCTTTTTATTTTATTTTATTTTATATCTGCTGCAATCCATCATGCGGTATTTATGTCATCACTAAAAGCCACTTCAAAAGACCTCTATATCTGACTGGCTAACCTCAGCAGCTGAGCTGCACATCAGTCCCTTTGTTCGTAGTCATATTAACTCCACCCTCTAGCTTTTAGAGTTGAGACTGACATTTAAAATAAAGTCATGCTGTGCTGTAACTCAGAAAAATTAAAGTTTGTCATAAATCGGACTAAACGGAAATTTCATTGATGCTTAC
This sequence comes from Alfaro cultratus, assembly GCA_903066825.1. Lineage (NCBI taxonomy): Eukaryota > Metazoa > Chordata > Actinopteri > Cyprinodontiformes > Poeciliidae > Alfaro > Alfaro cultratus. Next base: position 28,913 of record CAEFZX010026158.1, on the reverse strand, counting down.
AATCTGATTTGGTTTCACAAAGTATTTCAGAGATTTGAAATGACTCAGCTAATCTAAACTCTAGTATTTATCTAGTATTTATTTATGTTAATGTCAAACCTTGAAATTGACATTTTATGTAATGGACTGCAAACCTTTTTTTTTTTTTTTTGCATTTTTGAATGTAAAAACGGCCTCAATCATTAGACATTTAATTTCACTAAAGTGATAAACTTTTGAAGTATAATGCAAAAAGAAAGTGTTTGTTTAATTTCCCATTGGGAAATGAAATCCAAATTGTATTCATTCCACATCCTCACATGTTGACCATAAAGCTGTTGTGAACGTTGGTCAGTGAAGATAAAACCCAGCTGTGAGGAGGGCGGAGCCACTGAGAGTGAGAGCTGAGCAACGAAAAAAAACTGACTGATCAGACTGATTTTCTGACTGATGTTGGGAGTGGTATATCGCAATATAATTTACATTAGTTCAACAAATCTACAGTATTTTCAATATAAATTACACCATCACATATACTAATACTTAATTTCTCGTATATGTATTGACATGTGGAACCTTTGGTCCTTAGTTTTAAACGGTTTTATGTAAATCTGATATCATTTTTCCAAACATGTTCAACATATTTTTTTATCTCATGAGGAAGAGCAGTACAGAACAGTCCATTATTAGCTGCCTTCCAGGTTAGCCACTGAACTAGATTAAAATCAGCCATTGCCTTAGCATTTCCATGCTTAACAAAAACATATCAGTAAAGTTAATATTATCCTTTCATGCTGACAAAATGAAGCAAGAGAATATGAATAAAAAAAGGGAAAGTATCTGAGAAAATGTCTACAGACTGACTGAAAACTCTGGGGCTGTAAGAATATTTCTAAAGGCTTAATACAACTCTGCAAATCCTTAGGGGGCTGTAACCCAGCACACTCCTTTACTCACTTCCATCCGTTCTCTGTCTGAGCTTAATTGGACAGCAGGACAGCACGTTGTCAGGATGTGTGCAAAATTCTTTATTGTCACTCACACACACAGCCCTTTTCCAAATAAAACAAGAGATTTCCCCTGATAATGGTGCTCACATGGTTCACTGCCATGTAGAGTTGAACTGAAACCCAAGCCTCCCTGCTCCTACATACAACACATTTGGACTCTTCATCTCCAGTGTGGAGATTTGTGTGGCTGGAAGTATCATTTTTTACTTTAAACACTGCAAGTCTTGGTCTGTCATGACGTCTCATGCTTCAGTTGCACCATGAAATATAAATACTCAGGGATTTGAAGAGGCATGTGCCTGATCTTTACACAAATCCATCCTGTATGACTGCTAAGCCACGGACTCTAGTGCAAAATACATCTTAAAGTCAAAAAGATTATGTGGCCAAATAAAGATTTTATTCAACAACACGTCATGCAAGGAGAACGCCACCACTCTTTTATTATGGAAACCAAACATTTATTAATGATGATTCAAACTCAACAGCTTTAGATTGCTTGGATATGAAATAGCATTATCTGTGGTTTGGTTAAAAATGTATTCAGATAATGAGTGAAATGAAACATCATCTTCTTAACCTGCTGAGTCGTTGAGACTTTCCCATTAGTTTTCTTTATTTGTTGCAGTGCCAATGCATCTCCACAAGTCAAACTTTCTTGTGTATGGATATTTAATATTTTTCTAATAATGATGTGGTCTGTTTGTATAAGATATTAATGATAGTAATTTTCATCTGGAATCCACTTACTTTACTTCAAACAATTTTCAAGGGAATGTTACTTTAAGTTCTTTTTTTCTTTCTTTTTTTTTATTGACATAAGCAGTTAGGGAGCTGTTGTCTTTACAAATTGTTGTTTGCACAGTGGGACAAGGATTTGCAAATAATATCAATATACTTTAATATTAGTCCACTCAATTTTATCTGTGGTTCCATGATTGAATAATAAACTAAAGCCATAGTGATATTATGTAGCAACTAATCCAAAATCAGAAAATAAATCAGTAAATATTACATAGTTTGATAGTGAAATGGAACATACCGAGCAATGCACACAACATCAACATTATGTAAAGCACAAGCTTTAAACGACAGAAAAACAAATTATACAACACTTTGCCTGGAGGGCAAATTTCACTAAAACATTTTTGAAGGCTCAGATATAAAAAAAAAAAAAAATTCTTGCTTTATTAAATGTTGCTTTATGTTTTCCCTCAATGCTTTCCTGTTGTAGTTTTCGACTTTTTTTCTTTCTTCATCTGTTTCTTCGCTTTCTTAAATTTTGTGCTATTTGAAGCAGACAGGACCTGGTTGCCGGATTCAGTTTCAAACTGCTACAGTTAATTTCAGGGTCTTCAGGCTTAAATTCCTCCTAATGAGAATTGAAAGGCAGGGCAGTTTTGTCAGAATATTTTCTCTGGAACAGAGAACAGCGCTCCCCACTTACCTCACCACATGCTGCAAGCTGCCAGTCAGCTGCGTAAGATAACTGAAGGGACAAAAGCATAATTACCTTTATCCCTCAATATTAAAAGACAAAACTGACTGTATGGACAAACCGATTCTTTTAAATGCAGAAGGAATAGAATACATGAGCCCTTTTAAAGTGAACCTATTTCTACACAAAGATTTCAAATATGCTTTTATAAATATGTTCATTAAATGTAGTTATTCAACTGAAGGTGTCTTTTAAATATGTCTCTGGTAGGATACCTGGCATTTTAAATGAAAGCAAATTCAAATTTAATCTCAACATTTAAAGTGGATTCATATTTAAAACTTATTTAAAATATATCTTCAACTGAACCAAATTCATGTCAGAAGCTGAGTTTTCTCTGTGCATCAAAATTAAATGATATGTAAAAATACTTATAATATTAATGATCATGCAGTGTGCCCAAAATAATATTAGTAAGATAAATAATAAACGTTACCACAGCAATTAAGTGAGTAAGAAATTTAATTAATTTATTTTTTGATAAACATATATACATCTGTCAGTTTTACGCTTTTGTAAAACTGACAGATGCATCACCAGCATTCACAGGGTTGTATTTCCACTAGTGAGTATGTGCGTAACAGAGAGCCAGCTTGTGCACGTTCCAGTTGTACATATGCATCAGTTTATATGCATGTAACTGTATCCATCCATTTCCCACTTACTCACCTTTCATGTTGCTGCAGCTGAAACCCCAGAAAGGCTCCATGCTGAGGATTTTGAAGTATTTGTTGAAACTGTCTCTGACTCTTTAGCACTCTCCACAGTGGGCCCAGCAGCTGCTGGCAACACCAGATGAGGTCACGCTCCGTACTCCCACTGGGATCAAGTGATAGTGGTAGCTTATAGCTTTTATTCACAGCAAATTTATCTTCTCCAAAGGAGATGCATACTCAGTGCCAACAAGTTTCCCACATTATTGCTGGGAAATGCTCAGCAGCTGATGGTCTTGTTTTATTCTTAGTACTTCAAGAATTTAATTGCTTTCAACAGACAGAAAAAAATAAACCATGTCGTAAAGAGCCTTGCACTGCCTCAAAGTTTTTCACATGCTGTCATAAAGAGCCACATTCTTGCTTGTCCTTTATTGACATCTTATTTATTTTAAGACAACATGAAGAATTGGCACGGGGGTGGTGCCTCGGTAAAGCGCTCAACTAACGTACAGAGGCCTCAATCATGAATGCAGTCGTTACAGGTTTGAGTACCGGTCTGTTGACATTTGTCGCATGTCTTCCCCTGTTCTCTCACAACCTGCTTTTCTGTTGCTTCACTGCCAAATAAAGCTCATGAGAGCTAAAAAAAAAAAGATATCTTTAAAACAAAATACATCATAAAAATTGCATGTTTGGGAAAAGAAAAGGATACCGAACTAAAAACAAATCTTTCACAAGTAATGAAATGAAATGTGCATTTTACAGCTCAGTCGGTCTTACTCAGAAAGAAAGAAATAAAATAAAAAGGAACAGCTGTTCTGTGAAGGCCTCGGATGTTTGTTTGAGAACAAACAGCATCATAAAGACCAAGGAAAACATTCCAAAGGTCAGGAAAAAATTGCATGGACGATACAACGAGGTTAACTTATTAAAAAAGATTCCAACTTTAAACATCACAGGGAGCATTGTTCTTTGTATAATTCAAATGTAGAAACTGTCTAAAACAACTGCAATCTTGTAACGACATGGCACAGGAAGCAAAAGTGACAGTCCTTCCTTTTTGGAAGGCGGAAAGAATAAAAAAAAGAAAGATATTGTTGAAATAAAACACTGGGAGAAGTCCCATTTACAGTAGCTAGATGGGACTTAACTAATTAAATCCCCAGTCTGGTTGAGACCAGTAATAAACTTTCATGCATTCTTACAAAATGCTGCTTGGCAGAACACTGATAGTGCACATCGCCCTGAACAAACTGGCCCGACGGTAAAACATAGTGGTGGATGGAACATGATTCAGAAATACCTTTCTGTACCAGGGACAGGAAAGCTGGGATGATGGATGGAGTTGAAACAAGACAAACCTGGAAGAAAACATTTGAAGGGCTGCAAAGGCTTTGGACTGAACTTGGGTTTGTTATGCATACATGAATAATCAACTATTTCTATCTATTAATACCTTGGTAGAGATACCAAAGACTTGCAGCTTTAATTTCTTCTAAATGGGATTCAAAGAGTAGAGTCAGGGACGTTCAATACAAACCCCAGTTTTAAGTGAAGTTTTGAAAACCGTTAATCATTTTCCAATTACTTTACAATTATGCACACCTTTGGGTTGCTTTTCAAATAAAATCCCTCCCCAAAAATCCATTGAAGACTTTAGTTGTAATGTAAAGAAATGCAAAAAAAGAGCTTATGTACTCTTTACTATATCAATGTTCAGAGAGGATGAAAAGCTTCTCTGCTCCCAGATTTGTTATCAGATTTATTGTTTGTGAGTTGGAATATAAGAAAGATTACATGTTAATTTAAAGCTCATATTTTCAAGGCTCCACATAAAAAACTGTTTGGAAAAGAAAGCTCTATTTGATCTCAGAGAACTCTTATCAAAATTGGATTTTGAGATTTCATAAACCAAACTTCTACCCACTGTGAACTCATATTGAAGAAATGGAAAAACCTGCCAGCATACTTTTTCCTTTGTTTTTCACTACTTCCTCTATGCTAAAGTTCAAATTTGAAAGAGTAGGCTGTTTTATGAATTTGTAGGATACATGGTAGCTGTAACAATAAATCGGTCTTTCTTCTTTTTATAGTTCTCTTTCATTATTCAGAAATGTCGTTACATTTCTCATTTTGTACTCCCGTTTCTGGCCCTTTGAAGTGAAAAACCGTCCCCTGTGCAGTCGTAAATAATGACGGGCAAAGTGGTTCATTTCTCCCCAGAGAAAAGTTTCAAAGGCTGTTACACACTGGCCACTCATGGTCAAAGGAGTGCTCCTGTTAAGGTTTAAAAGGTAAGGTCACGTCAAGGAGGAAGCAGCATAACTTAAAATATCATTACTGCTGTTGAAATAACTGACAGAAAGCTACAGGATTTACACAAATGGCAACAACAGACAGCAAACTTCAGGAAGAACATACAGTTTATCTTGTTATTGAATTAGCTAAGAAGCATTAAAAGAAACATAAACTCCCATTTTACATCACCACAAAAGCATTTACCCGTGTTTCTCGTGGATGGTCATAGCATATTGCTTTTGCCTTCTTCTTTAATTTTACTGCATGAGAAACAGGTAAATATCTGCAACAATCCATCATACTTTGTGCTCATTTTATGTGGAATATATAAAAACATGGTTAAGATTATTTTGAGCAAGATCTGCAGACGAACATTTGGATTTTAAATCAACAAGTGGGGGGTTTGTGACAAACTGTAAGAAATCAGCTTCCCATGTTTTACTTCTGTTTATTTTCTTTTTATTATTATTGTTTTAAACTTATGGTCTAAAAGTTCAGGAAATATATAGATACTACTTACTGCAGTGATAGAAAATAAAACTAATTTCCTGTTTGAAAAATTACTTTGCTCCAGGTGCATTCAGAACGCTGGAGTAGTGAAAGAATATATTGCTGTAGCAACAACTGTAAATAACTATAGTTCTGGTTATATGTTTATTGTCCTTAAACCTCTAAGAAGGTTTACAGAACCTACCTGTAAGTAAACTGAGATTAAATTACAAAATGAGTCCATCAAGTAATTCTGCGACTTCAAAACAATCATGCATTATTTTTGTTTTTCTACATTTCGACAAACCTGAAAGGAGCCATACATAAAAGGTGATCCAGGAAAGTCTCAGGATAAGAAGACTGTTGCATTAGTACCAGAGTTCAGAGTCTGAACTGAAATAATCTGAGCAAACATCTAATATTTAAGGATGTGATTCTTGGCAAATTGCATGATCATGCAGTGTGCCCAAATATTTGCCTTGGGCTTGATTTGAAACTGCGGGAGCTTAGCCTTTAAAAAAAAAGCTTGCTTAAAAAAACTATGAAAAAATATATTATGTTCAAAATTGTGCTGTTTAGATGAAATTTTATCTGTATGATTTTTAAGTTTGTTTTTTTTTACTTTTTGGTCTACAGACTACAAAACCCAGACTTCTCATCATTACTCTTTTGCTTGATTTTTATCAGCTTTGTAAATATTTACTGAAGGTCCTATTATGAGGGATACTTTTACTGAATGGGCAAATAAACTTAATCTAACATGAGCACAAAATGACAACGTCATCAGTTCTGAGACAAAGGGTTCTGTTGTTAATGATTACACACTAGAAAACCCTAATGACTTTTTACAGCTGCTGCATCCTCTTGTGCTTGATGATCAGAGTTTGGCATTTTACATGAAGTGAAATTGCATCAGCAATGACATGTGGGGAAATGTTAACATTTTTAAACCAATAAAACCATCTGAACACACACAATTAAAAATAAAAATAAACTTGCATGTTGCCATATAGTTCCTTCTTTTCTTGGTTCATTTCCACATGATAATTGGATCTACCTTTATTTCACCGGAAAATTAGCAGTTAAAGGAAGCAAAGATAATCATGCTAATCTTGATTCTAATCACGGATATCCTCCATTAAGAAGTGACCCACCAGGGTTCCTGTAGGTGTCTTCATACCAAAGGTTCAACACAAAGCATGCGACAAACAAAAAAAATCTTGCTAATTAACCTAAGGCAGGGAGGCATCTCCCACTCCACCCTTTCCTTTCCAGCCGTGGACCCTGACCTAAGTGACGTCAAGTCTTGGCAGGGCGAGGCAACAAAGACATGCTTTCCATCTGACCATCACGAGAGTCTCTATTTGTTGTCTCAGGCCTTCAGAATGAATTTCTGGTGATCAGAGAGGGGAAGGTTTTAATTAAGAAAACACATTGACAGGTTTCCATTGAAATCTTAATTATCCTCCTCTACACAGGAAAAAAGTTAAAGAAGAACAGCGCATGTCTTTATTGTTCCTGAGTTTTTAAGTGCAGGTTAAAGGTTGAATAAAGGCTACTACCCAAAAGTTGAAGGCATTTCCTCCTAATGCTTTGAGACATACTTTCATGTAGATAACCACTGGTGAAACATGAAACATAAATGCTCTTTGTGCGTCTGGTGAAAAATAAAGGATAAAGGAGTTGGAAGAAAAACTGCCAGAAAACTGAAAATATATTATCGCTGGATCGTTCAACAAGTTCGTATTCACAAAACAGTACAAATAATGAAAGAAATTGCTCACCACAAGCAAGGTCACATTCTTATTTTACAATCTCAGTTCCCAGAATGGAAAGCTATCAGAAAGCTGTGGTGTGAGTTGAAGAGAAAAGAACAATAGAAAGAATTGCCAAATATCTCTGCAAACACAGTAAAATCTTTCAGGACCAGGTTAAACTGTCCTATTGACAAAACGGGGTTAAAACAACAGGAGTCCCAATCTTTGGTGCGTCAAAGATTTAGTAAAGAACAAAAGAATAATTTAGTACTGAAATCATATATTGTACTTTTTTTTGAATAAAATTAAGACAGAGATTGGGGTGCTTTAACAAAACAGAAACCTATTTCAATGGGTTTTACACTTTTATACCAGTAGTGCCAATAAGTGACAAGGGTGCTGTAAATGGTTAATAAGGCACTGAAAATCTCCTCCAGCGCCATTAGTCACATGTAAAATACAAACAAATCTAAACCACCTGGGATAAACTGAACTCAACAAGCAGGAGCTGAAATCTTAATGGAGGAAATAAAAACAGGTATTGATTTTTAAAAAAGACAAGTCTCAGAAAAATAAACAGGCCTGTTATTTTCTGCAGCTGTTCAATATCTGGAAATTCCTTGAAATAGCTGCAAATAGTAGAAACACGATAATTCAGTTTAAGTAGGAGGGTGGGATTGATTGCACTTCAGCTTTTGCCACCATAAGCACATACTTGTCCTGATGTGCTGCTAAAGACACATTTTTAACTGTCAGCACAGATGACTGAGATTCTGGAATGCATGCAGTGTGAAACTCTTGATCCACAAGCTCATTAGGACCGCAACAGATTTATTTCCAATGGAAAAAGTGCATATTTTCAGGCTTTTCATCATGCACAAAGATCCTAAATCAGCTTTTAGCTAAATAAACCACCCTCTGTAGCGACAATGAATAATTAAATGCTGGATTAGCTTTGCACTGCTAATGGCCTCATTTATACTTTTACGTAAAAATCTTTGCATTATTAATGATAAAATATCTCCACATCTCTTACTTAATCATAAATAAACCCTTTTTAAACTGAAAATGTTTAAGGTTTTTCTCATTGATTTTTTTTTCTTGTGCTTTGTGGAAAATGTCTTCCTGTGTGTAAAAGGAAATGATCCTAAAATGCTTTTACTGATTCGGATAGAAAAATGTTTTTAGTCCGTGTCAACAGACAACAACAAAGACCAGCATGACAACATCCGAAAAATGAGTACGAGTTGCATTCCTGGCCGGTTCCGCCTCCATCTGATAAACCAAAAAGGGGAAGTAAGGTGCTGTTAATAGTGACCTGAAGTAAACAGAAGCTTGTCATTGACTGAATCAAGCACAAAGCGCTAAAAATGTTCTGAAGCAAATGCAAGCTGCAATCTAATCAGTCAGAATGGGGAGTGCATTAGCTTTGAGCGTGACCCAGATCATTCAAACACTCCTTAATTTTAATTTAGCTAAAATTCACTTAATGAGCAGAAGTGAATCATCTCTCCTCAACCTTGTCTCTGCACAATCAAAGCCACTTTGAAGGCCCTTGGTAAGCACAGCTCTATAAAACTGCAGCTACAGCAACACACCACAATATGTCTGTCAAAGCCCAAAGAGTGTTTTACTATCTTTCTTAGAATCCCATGAGGCCCAGATTTTCTGTGGCGCCATCCTACTCTGTCTCAGCTCCGCTTAAAGACGACATACATCATGTCTGCCCTTGTGGTAACGCACTCCAGGCTACCAGTGCTTCCATCATCCCAGTAGTAATGCAAGAAGCAGGCAAAAACCCATAAATGTCCAAATCTGTTCAGGCTGCCTGAGTAAATCAGTGGTGCTCTTTGTGGATTGACTCCCAGCAGAGAAGTTTATTAACACCTTAACCTCCCCGCTCCTTAAATCAATGCAACTTCCACACCCCTCTGCGAAACAGTCAAACTATTCCAGTGGGGTGCAGCTGAGACTGGGGAAGGGGACAGAAGAAAATCCCATGAAGAGGAGGAATGAAGAAATTATAGAACTTAAAACACCATCAATTATAAGACTGGAGTTAATTAAAGCTTGCCCATATTTTATTAACTCAGAGTTGTTTATACTTACGTATACTAAGATCCTAAAGTGCTCTGAATGCAGTTAATTGGCAGTAATGCACCATTTGAAATATGCATACTCTCAAAAAATGCTTTTGTAACGGTGACAATCAAGCGATATATTGAGATTGAGTCTGCAACATTTTAATTTAATAACTGTTATAAAGTAACTCCTTTAGGAGTATCACTACACAGCCGTTAGAAAAACAAACCATCCGCTCTAACAACCTTTGTCTCCTAGCAACAGCGGAGCGATACTGTTTCCCTCCGCAACCACGTCAAATTGTGACACGAGTAAATAACACACACAAAAAACACAAAACAATATTAATTAACATTGGCAATGTTAATTAATATTGCCAATGTGCCACACTTTCATGCCACTTGAATTTTTCCAATCAAGATGTTAGTATCTTGATTTGTGTGCCTTCGCATTTGTTTTTCACTGCTAGTGTTCCATATCAGGTTCAGCCTTGAGTTGAGTTGCCACAGAGTTTAATGGTGTTCTGTGTAAAGGTCAGCATAGGTTGAGGTAGATTGGAAATAAAGCAGCTTTGAATGTCAGCTATCAAGTCTTGTCACATTTTCCCTTATATCTGTAGATTTAATGGTTTCGTCCTGCTGGAAGTTTCACCTCTGCTCTGATCTATTATGACGTTCTTTCTGCAATGACTTTCTTTTTACTGCTGCTCCACAAGGGCCACAACTGTGAAGCCCATGACTAATAGCTGTCATGTCATTCTCTCACTAGAGCTGTGGATCTATGCAGCTTTTTCCAGAGCCGACATGCTCTTGGCTGCTTCTCTGATTAATGCTCTCCTTGCCCAGACTTTCAGTACAGGTTGACGGCCAAGTGAGGTCTTGGTGGGTGACAGATGTGCCATATTCTTTACATTTTCACATTTAAAGAACCCTGAACCTGAATTTCGAATCTGAGATATTGTGTTTGACACAAATTCCCTGTCTACCGCGTTTGTTGGTCTTCATGATACTATTTCTTCACTGATGTTCTCTAACAAACCACTGAGGCATTCAGAGAACAACATAAACAGCTGCAGCCAAGAGGAAACTCTGGCAGTGCATAGAAGCATTACAAAACAAACCAACGCAGAGAAAACGGAAGCCGAGACAAAACTGAGAAGTTTGGCAGTTTTCTGATTGTTACATCAGCTAGATGTTGTCATTATATTTTATTCTTTATTCCAGATTATTTTTGTCACCAGTAGCTGTCGTTTTAATGGAGTTGTTACTGCCAGGTTCATTCACACCTAAATAAAATTGAAAGAGGCACGAGTTGTTTGTGCATTATTTAGGCGCCATCTAGTGTTAAAAGAATAATATTATCTAATTTTTAAAGCAGAAGTGTGGCGCAGAGGGAACACAGAAATTTATCAAACAGTCATTAACGGTCAAAGTACAACCGGAAGTTATCGTTGTACTTGGAAATTAAAAGTCTTAAGAAATAAATTATTAAATCTCTTCTGTTGAAGAAGTACATGTCAGTTGTATTTGTTTGGGGTAGAAAAATGTTAATAAAGCATCTGAAAAATCTATTATGACTGATGCATAAAAAAATAATAATAATAATAATAATCCACCACAGCAGGTTATCTGTCTTCATCTCATCATATTATTTGCATACTCACATGTTAAGCCTTCTCTGAAGCCTTCTCTTTATCCTCCCAGGCAACTTCATCTTCAACATCCTTTGTCCAACGTATCCACTATATCTCTCCCCCAAATCCAAATGATTTCAGTATTGCCTCTCTAACTTTGCCTCAAAATCTGAGCTGTCTCCCTAATATCCTCATGACTTAGTTTGTACCACTGTCTTTAGACCATACATCATAGCAAGTGTGACTACCACTCGCCACTATTTTCCATCCCAAATCCACATTGGCCCTGTGTGTCTGTCCGATCCACCCAGACTGTTCTCTTCTCAATAGGATACCTTCACATCAGGCTCGCCTTCACCTTCTCCCACTACAGATCAAAGTATCGCCGGTAGGCATCATACTGAATAAATTTATCCTTGTTAAGTGCTATATAACACATCAGAACCTTTTTTCTATCTTTGTTGTAACTATATCTAAGTCATAACTTGTTTGGGCTTCTCACCAAATAATGTTTTGTTTTATATAGTTAAATTTATCAAGACAAGTGTTTTTTTAAATAATTGACCAGTGTAAAAGGGTGTGAATAGGCAAATGAAAAAACCCCAAAACGAAATAAATTAATGTCCATTTGTCTTTTAACATGTAATTACAAACGTTCTGTATGCACTTAAAATCTCAAATTAAAAATTATTAAACATGGTTTTTGTTACCTAATTCTACAGGATTTATATTGAAAAAGACTTTATACTGAACTACAGTAACAACTGTAAGTTGAAGATATAGTGTCTCCGCATTTTTTTTTAAAAAAGCTTCCATCTCAAATAACCCGATGTAAGTGCTAATTATATTTTTTAAAAATGACAAGACATTTCCCAGTTTTAGACACGTTAATTAATTACTTTTATTTTAAAGGTCCTAACCGGAAACTCTACCATGTTACGCTTAGCTAGACTCGCAGCTAGCGTGCCTCGGCTGCATGCACATCCCACCAACAGCAGGCACAGCATGGCATACAGTGCGAAAATAGGGCCGTCCATCCTGAGCAGCGACCTGTCCTGTTTGGGCAGCGAGTGTGTCCGGATGATGGAGTGCGGGGCGGACTATCTGCACCTGGACGTAATGGACGGGTCAGTTTGTCCCTGGCTGCATTAGCCAGCGTGCTAACGGCTAACAGGCTAAACTCAAACTCTGAGAGCACAAGTTGGCTAATGTCAGGAAGCTAAGTTAGAATAACAAATGTTAAGTCCTGAAAACTAAGTTTTCATTATTTAACTGAAAGCATCTAGACAATCTTGTTTATTTTTTAAAAGTTTTAAATCTTCTATACTGACTTAACAGGAACTGCTTAACTTTACACCATTGGGAGATTACTCAACAAGCTGTTATTGCTTACCTTTAAAGGCACTTTGTCCCCAACATCACATTCGGCCACCCCATGGTGGAGTGTCTGAGGAAGACTGTAGGCCAGGATCCGTTTTTCGGTGAGGAAGGATTCATTCCTAAACATGCGACAACACATGCACTAACTTATGAGCTGAATTAAGTATGCTATGGCCTCTTTGCTCATTATTCTATTGACGTTTGCAGACATGCACATGATGGTGTCCCGGCCTGAGCAATGGGTGAAGCCCATGGCTGCAGCTGGAGCCAGCCAGTACACCTTCCATTTGGAGGCCACCACCAACCCTGGAAACCTCATCAAGGAGATAAGGGAGAGCGGCATGAAAGTGAGTATTATACTAAAAAACAGACACTACAACTTTGCTAAGTGAATTATATCCTCAGTTGTGGTTTGTAACATTTTATTGTCATTAACTACTCACATTGGCTTTAAACTAGTTTCATTAAAGTCAATGACACAATTAAAAAACAAAACTCTACTCCTGTACCCACCTTATTCCTAGCCCCCATGAGGCTTTGCGTGATTTATGGGCGACTTCCTCCGCTAACCGGAAGCGCCATTTGTTTACATGCTAGAAAACGGCTTTCCACAGAAGTTTTAGGCTATAAAATATGTGGAAATACCAGCTATCACAGCTTAAATGTGGCAATATTGTTTTACCGCTACCTACAGCTATTGTGGGAGGGATGGCTTCAATAACCCGCACTAGCATATTTAGCTACTTCACTGACTCTGTTGCTTCGGATGCAGATGTGGGTTTCCTTCCGTTGGCTTTTTATCCACACAATTAAATGAGCACACACAACAAATTTTGGGTTCTCTCTTCAAGTTTAGAATTTTTAGCCAAATTCTTTTTGTTTCCTTATCTGTCGGTAGGCGATGAAAACTACCGCTTTTGTTTTGGGAGCACATTCAAAACACACTTGCTGCAGCCACAAACTAAACTTGGTCTGATTATTAGAGTAGAGCCACGAACAGCACAACAGTTACCCGAGCTCCATAAGGGCATCTTACGACACTTTCCAGTGGCAAGTTGCTCTCTATAACATGTTAATGTGTGATTCGGTTCCGTTCTAATATGGTCTGAAGCACAGCAGCTGCTAGCAGTTTTTGCTAGAACTGGTTTTAAATACTGTATACAAACACAGCTTTTTTTACATCCGGTGCTATTACTTTTACAAATGAGGAGTACAAACAAGATGATCATCCTAGGTGTTTTGGCGGGGCAGTACAGACAAGAGGCTCTATGAGCCACTCTGGTTCTAGTGCACTACTAATGTTTGTGCTAATGTTAATGCACTGCCTTCTGATTTTTACTTTTGCAAAAGTAAAAATCAGACGTTTACTTCATGGCACTTAGTTACCAGAAAACATGCTCATCTCTTAGCAACAGATTAAGAACAAATATTGTTATTGTTCAAAGAACATAAGATTTCTTCTCCTCTTTTGAAATACCTTATACTATTTGGTTTTTTCAGAAAAGGAAAATTTTTTTGTTGTTGTTTGTGGTACAAATATTACAAAACATGCATTCAACACAAACGTAAAAAATCTGATTTATACTTCGTGGCACTTCGTTACCAAAAAAAAACAAAAACGCTCATCTCTTAGTAACAGAATAACAACAAATAGTGTTATTGTTCAAAGAACATAAGATTTCTTCTCTTTTGAAATACTTATACTACTTACTAATTAGCAAGAATTGAGCAGTTGGTAAATTTTTCAGAAAAGTGAAAATGTTATTTTTTTTTCTTTTCTTCGTGGAAAATCTCTTACCTCCAAATTAATTATTGTTTATAAAACATAAGGTCTTTTGAAATACTGCTTATGTTCTTAGGCACAAGAAATGTACAGTTGGTAAATTTTGCAAAAGTAAAAATCAGATGTTTACTTTGTGGCACTTGGCTACCAGAAAATGCACTCATCTCTTAGCAACAGATTAACAACAATTGTTTTTAAAAAAGAAAAAAACAAACAAACGTAAGCTTCCTTATACTCTTTTGAAACACTACTTATCTTATACTGCTTGCTATTTAACAAGAATTGTGCAGTTGGTTCATTTTTTTCACAAAAGTGAAAATGTTATTTATTATTTATTTATTTTTGGTCAACTGTGGTAAATATATTTTAAAACAGACATTTAACACAAAAGTAAAAATCAAATGTTTACTTCGTGGCAGTTCGTTACCAGAAAAAAACACTAATCTCTTAACGGCAAATTAATTGTTTATAAAACATAAGCTCTTTTGAAATACTGCTGATCTGCTTAGACATAAGACATTTACAGTTGGTAAATTTTGCAAAAGTAAAAATAAGATGTTTTTACTTTGTGGTAAATTACTTTCTGGTAACCAGGTGTCACTTGGCTACCAAAAAATGCACTCATCTCTTAGCAACAGTTGAACGACAAATATTGTTATTGTTCAAAAACCATAAGATTTCTTCTTTTCTTTTGAAATACTCACCTTATACTTCTTAACACGAATTGTGCAGTTGGTGAATTTTTCAGAAAAGTGAAAATGTTTTTTTATATATATTTTATATTTTATTTAATATATTATAAAACATATATACTTGTCTGTAGTAAGTGTTCCACCAATGTGGCGTCTCTGTAGTTCTAACTCGATTTTCTGCCCTCTGTAGGAACTGAGGCCCTGTTTACATGACAATGATCCAACGGAAAAGGAATTTTTGTTTTGTTTCTGTCATTACATTTACATAACTCTAATCTTTGTTTACACAGTAATGGTACACATTGAAAACGTGTAATGGTCTCACCACGCCACTAGTTAGTGCTAGGTTCTTTGAAACTAAGTGCGCATGTGATTAAAAGACGTTCTACTTGAAAGCACGATTCCCGTTTCCCCATCAGGTACTGTTCCCCCGGATACTGGGGGACAACATGCACTATGTGCTTCTGATTAGGGCGCAGTTGGAAAAAAGTGGGATAACTTTGCTGAAACACGTTGTTTGAGCTTTCACGGTGTCCATAGTTCTCTAGATTAGAGGGATTAACAAGCGAGTGCTTGTTATGATCGCTGAAAAAGCACACGTGTATTTTGCCACCTGGGCTGTGTGGAGCTGTGAAGAGATGCTGAGGGAACTGTATCTGATGGGGAAACACGAATTATAGTAACACCAGCATTGTCAGTAGTTTCTTCTTCTGTGGATTGTAGGAAGCAGCTATGTTATGCGTCATACTATGCATGAGCTCGGGATTCCCTGACAGAAAAGATCCATTTATTTTGTTTACATGACAACGGACACAGGTACGTTTCAGAAACATTGCACTCTGGAACCCGTTTCAATCTGTGCCGTTGTCAGAGAAAACATTTGGTGGTTTCATGTAAATGTGCACTACAAACACAACAAAACTCTTCCGTTTTCACCCGAAATTGTTGTCATGTAAACAGGGCCTGAGTGTTCTGCCATCTCTGTAGTTCTCTACATCTCTGCTCTTCTCAGTGTTCTATTGTTATGGTAATTAATCCTTTCTGAAAACTCTTATGTGTGAGTGACACAGAAAGCATACCTGTCAAGTCTCCCATTTTTTCCGGGAAACTGCCGTGCTCCCGTTTTAGCATTTTCCCATAAATATCCCGTATTGTGCCCCAACCCTCCCATGTTACCCCACCCTCACTTTTTCTTCTCTCCCTCCTTGCATTTATGGTAGTCTAATATCCTGTTATTAGACTGCCTCGCAAGGCACTCCAACACTCTCCTATGCATTGTTATGGCAGGCCCCAATTATTAAAGATCGTCTGTGATAATTTTAAGTTAAATTGTTTTAAATTCCAAACTGGCTCCCTCCATCTGAATTACAAAATCTGAAGTCTGTCTAAACTAATTCATCTACCATAGTGTTGGCTAATGCTAGCTGATGAGACCTAGGCTTGTGCTGTAGTAGTCACAAGCTTATTCATTAATAATGAATGAACAGATTATCATTTTTTCAAATCTTTATATTTTGGGAAATCTTGCAGTAGAAATGTACACTTTATAACCCAACTGTGCAATTGTCGTCAGTTTTGTTAGCAGTGTTTTGACCTTGAAGTGGTTTAATATTTTTGTGGAAGAAATATGAAGAGAAAAGAAAAGTAAAAAAATATAGATTTAGTCAAGTTTTGTTATATACTGTTTTAGCAGACTTCACTTATTAATTAAGTGATGTATTATAAAGGCCTTTTCACCTCTCACAATAGGAAAAAGTCTATATTGTTTTGTTTGATGTCATAGGTGGGATTGGCCATAAAGCCTGGTACTACAGTGGAAGAGCTGGCACCTTGGGCCAATCAGGTCGACATGGCTCTGGTCATGACAGTGGAACCTGGATTTGGAGGACAGAAGTTCATGGAGGATATGATGCCCAAGGTAAAGGAGAGAGAAATTAATATTTTGTAAAAATATTGCCAATTATTATGGTCGGTATGTGATCCGATATTTTTCAAATGCTCTTGAAAATGTCTGTTTATCAGTACATTAACTCTGGCAGTGAAACCCATTAACAATCAATTTGTTTAAATGGATAATTCAGTGATGTAACTCTAGAAAATTTCAATACTACTATGACCACCAGGGGAGATATTTTTAATCTGTTAGAGATGCTTTACATATTACAAACGTGAGACTTAAAAAGGCTTTTTTTGTTGTTGTTTTATGTTTAGGTTTATTAATTTTGAATAGAATAAAAGTTCATCAACAAAAAAAAATGTCTGAGACATGAGGTTAATACTACTTCAGGCCAAGAATTTAGATTGCAGACATGTGCATAAAATGCTGGCATTTTACAGCATTCACTGAAATTACTTTATAAAAGGTATAAAATGTTTTTTTTTTTTGCCGGTCCAGCATGTTTTTGAAAATTAATCAGAGATAATGCCATGTCTGAAGCCTCAATGCAACGTTTCATTTGATTCAGGATAGATCAAAACTCCCCAATAACAATAAATAAACAAACTACATAGTTGTAATTTGGTGGTTATAGGTATTTTTCCTTGACAAAACTTTTCTTGTAAATACAAAAATAACCTCCACAAAACATTCGGTATCGCCCAAGATAATGTTGGATATTCAAACTGCTCACAACGTACAGCGAGGAGCTCTCCCTGCTCTACATTTTGTGATTTTTAATATTCATTTCCCCTGTCATTTTGCTCTGCAGTCTTGTCTCTTTTATTTGCTTATCACATCTTGGGAGTTTTCTGTGTTGAGCTGAAGATGTATTCAGGGTGGAATTATCCACAGAGCTCAGAGATACATTTATTTTTGGGTCATAAAAGGTGCAGGAAGTTGCAGGAGGGGACTCATCTGTTTGCTGCCCCACTGGAATATTTTTCATCATATTTATCTTAGTCTTGTTTTATCCAATAGTTACTGATTAATGACTTTGCTTTGAATTCCTCCTGACAGAGCAGCCCTATTCCCCCTAAACTGAATCCTGCGCATAGTTTTGGAGTCGTGCCAAAACTTATTTCATGTTATTGCTTTCATTTTTACTCATAATAGACTCTGCATTAGTCAAATTGTAGCCTGTAGTTAATAACCTAATGCAATTTGTTTGTGCATATATACTGTATATATATCTGTATTATAGTCTTCTGTCAGGCTGGTTTACAGGACGTGTTAATTATTCTAATTATATATTATTCAGTCATAAACCAACTCGGCAAACATTTATTATGGTTTCTTGGGTTGTATGCTTTACAATGTGGTCACCATAGCAACCTTCAGCTGCCAGCAGGACCACTCAGGGCTTAGCATTTTTTAATGGTTTGTCCCCTCGGCGGTTCTAGGTTTGCAGGGTCCAAACTGCAATATCTCACAATTGTAGAAATTATAAAGAGAGCAATTTTAGGAAAGGTCATGAAGTATTAAAGAAGTACCGTATTCAATTTAAGACGGTTAGTTAGAGTTAAAAACCTTTGGGGTTGTCAAATTGACTCTTAGGCAGTTCTGGTATTAATGATGAGCTAGCTGAGAAAAAGTTTGATGAATTTGCATTTGTGAAATCACCTGGAGGAAAATTATATTTTAATATATAAGATAGAGTATTATGTAAGCACATATGTAGAACCTGTTGTGCAGGTCCTGTATCACTAGATTACCATTATCACTATAAAAAGAAAAATAGAAATTAGTCAAATTTTATAAATAAAGACTTAATCTGAACAGTTAGGATGCTAAAATCTCTGACAGCTGAAGAAATATTCATTTTCTTAGATGTTTAAGGCAACAGTACGTTATTGAAGTTGATGATACTGATGGAATTTGGTTATGTTTAAGCTTCAGTATATGTACTCAAAAATCAAAGGTTGTTCATTCCTACACCTTATTATTACTTGGATTAAAAATAGTTGCACTTCTTTTTGTATACATCAATAAGAAGCCACTGCCACAGCTCTATGCATTTCAGTACAAAGTGTGAATATTCAGAGCTGTACATTTGTAGCTGAATATAAGCTTTGATGTGGTGTAAATTGTGATTGCTAGAAAATGATTTGGTGAATTCATCTCCTGTGAAGAGGAGTGGCTATGACTTGCAAACAGTGACAGCGGAAGACGCTGCAGATGTCCAGCACTTACTGACCAGATGGTGTTGCAGAATTGACTGAAAGTTTTAAAAGAAACTATTAGGGCTCTTAAAACAAAAGTAGTATAATTTTGTCAAATCTGTTGCAATCAACATTTTAAAAAATTAATCACTTAATGCAAGTGCTTCAGTTTTAATGGAACCAGTTTAGATTGTATTAAACCACACTGCTGCTTAAAATGTTCCATCATACTTCAGAACTGCTTGATTTTGCTGTGGAGCAGGGCCCAAGACAGTGGGCCCACTCTGTCTTGCATGTACTTAGGTGTTCCCCTCACTGCCACACACCTGATTTAAACAAATGTTTGATTAACAGGCTCCTGTGGCACTTGATGGACTCCTGAGGAGTTGATCCAATCATTTGAGCTGTGCTTTGTGTTGTGTGTCACACAGGTGAGCTGGCTGCGGAGTCAGTTTCCCTCCTTAGACATTGAAGTAGACGGAGGCGTCGGCCCTGACAGTATTCACAAGTGTGCAGAGGTAAAGGATACAAACATTATGAATGTATTTAGAAGCTTAGAAAATGTTTTTGTAATTTGGGCCTGTTCACCTTCGCCTCAGGCTGGAGCAAACATGATCGTGTCGGGTAGTGCTGTGATAGGCAGCGACGATCCTCGCTCTGTCATCGCGCTCCTGCGCACAGCGGTGGCCGAGGCAATCCAGAAGCGCTCCCTAGACCGTTGACGCATCGCGTTCCTGGGAGTCCGCCCGCAGGGACGGTCCACCCGCCCCTCATAACACCAACAAGCCGCAGCAGCTGCAGGAAACGACTCAACATTGGACATTTGTGGGGTGAAATGGAGGTCGAGGGGTCACGGTCAAAGCAAGGGGCTTCTGTTTTTTTTTTTGCCGACACCCTTCACACAATTGGTGTGACGTGATTAAAGCTGCGTCACGCTTGTTTTAACTTCTCCTGCCAGAAGTCTTGTCAACTCAAACTGAGCCCCATCTTGGCGCAGGAACTACTCCAGGACCGGAGCTAAAGTTCACGCCAATAAACTCTGTAAGCATTCCAGAGCTCCGTCTTAAACAAAAATGGCCCATGAAGCAGTTTTAATATGCCTTCACCTTAAGCGTCTGTTTTTCTTTTCTAAGTGAAATAATGTTTTAATGATTCCCAAAAAGGACAAGGGTTCATTCTCTGTCCTGGCTGAAATCATAAGGTACTGAATGTACTACTGAAAAATGCATCCTACAAAACTGTATTCCTGAAGATTTGTTTTGCAGATTAAAACAATCAAAAGTTTATGGACCTACTGTAATGTATTTAAGTAATATACAGTTAAGTATATTTAGTTTCACTGATATAAAAACATTCATAGTAAATTGTTACAAATTTACCAATGTAAGCGTTGCTTTTAATCACTTGTGCCAGTCCAGTCTTGTTCCAGTGTAAGACTGGGTGTTCAAAAAAAATAAATAAAAAAAATTGCAACAATGTATGTGGTAAGAAGATAAAAAAAATTGCTAAAGTAAAAATGCATAACACCACAGTCATTCGGTCATATTTAGAAACACACTTGTAAAGAAGTATCTATTAATATATAATAAATTGATAAGTTTAAGTTCACAGCGGATTATGAGGAAATCTTCCCTTCTAAGATACAATAAAGGAAGAGGAAGGAGGAACACTCTCTTGAAAGAAGTACACAAGATGTTTCTTAAGATGTAAGGTTTCCTCCCAAATGCAAACTACTGAAAACCATCAAGACAGCTGAAAGACCAGAGTAAAACGATGTATGTGTAGAAAAGTCCTCAAGGCAAAGTTTTAATTGGTTAAAGTTTAGCCACAATGATTTAAAGAGGAGAGCATTGGACATATTCCACTAAAAATGAAGATGTGCTTTCAGCTCATTGTGAAACTGGTGTTTATTAAACTTGTCACTGGATTCCTTTTGACTTATGCCACAGAGGGCTTTCTGGCTGACAATTCAGGGAAATTCAGCCTAATTAACAGAATAAGTAAAGCTTGAAAAATGAGCCTGTGGTTGCGTCTTGAGTGAGAATATTGTGTGACGATAAAAAGAGACAAAACTAGGGAAATTGGCCAATAACAGATCCGATCTGTACAATAATACACAGTTCTCAGCCAATTCAGCGAAAGAGCATTTTCCTAAATCTAAATATACTTTGAGTTTCTTCTGTCAGTGTTGTTCCTCAGGTAAACCATAGTCAGATTTAAGGCTTATTTCTGATAAAAAAATAAATAAATAAATATACGAGCCGGAAAATGTTAGGCTTTCAGAGACAGGAAGTGTTTAAGAAAAAATCTTTAGGAGGTTATAGTGTTAAGAAATCTACATAACATAACCTTAAACACTCCAAAAGTCTTTATTATGACACTAAATTTAGTTAACTTTTTATTCCATGCACTGCTCCTGAAATTGTCAAAGTAAAGTTTTTGATTTGAAACTTTTATGATAAACTTTCCATTTAGATAAATGTAAAATATTGTGCTTTGAAGTAAAATTTTACTTCTGGGCGATAACTCAGTAAAACATAATGTACTTGTTCATCTTCTTGGTTTAGCTCTCAGGCTTTGTATATACTTCATTGTGATATTTAAATACATAATTTATAGTATTTTGTTTTATATTTTTTGTGAAACCTTCTATCAGAGCAATGCTAGAAAATGGTTTAAATAGAAGTACAATAGATTCGGTGTGCTGTTGAGAATGAAAACGTTCCAAAAACAAGGTAACTTGATGACACCACCATGTGGGCGGAGACTTTACTGTCCCGAGTCAGTAAACGGAGAGAGATGGCAGAAAATTATGGACTAACTGGGTAACAATCCAAATCTGTGCCCACTTGGAGAAACCATGTTGGCTAAACCCGAAGGCTGAGAGCTGACGAACCTGAAGCAGCGTTTGACTCAGCCGGAGGTCCGCTTGTCCTGTTTCGTCCAAGACTATTAGCTTACATCGAATCCTGCTGAACTCAAAAGGCTTCCTCTTTTTGAATTTTGCCAAAATTTTTCCTTAGCTTCTCTCAGTTTGCAGAGAGATATTTAGAATCTAAATTATACATGGGAATCTTGAGTTTAGCGTTCAGATCGAAAGAGACATTAAAAGACTTTAATCATCAATTAGTCAAAAATATTGTGAATGTTTTATCTCATTTCCCTTATTAATTTTCCTGTCAGTGGTTAGATTTTATGTTTGTGTATTATTTATGTAACTGAAATATATTGTGATTATCTAATAAGATATCTATTAATTCTATATAAAACCATATCCAGTCAAGTCATTCAATTTCAATTGATAATATATTCTCATAAGATTTTCCTCTCAGTTGTTTATATGAAGTATGCAGTTCAGGCTTCCTGACAGAATTTTACCCTCCAGACAGTCTTGATTGATCTTTGAGACAAATAAAAAATAATATATTTTATTGAATGAGGAAGATATGATTTTTAATATCTAAATTTAGTTAAGTAGTGTATCAACAGCTAAAGTTAAGGTCAAATAAAGCCATTTCCGACTTAATCCCTAATGTAAAAACCTGAATAGTATTAGTAGAGTTTTTTTTTTTTTTTTTTTTGCAAATCTGTGTTCATGGCTTTTCATTGTTCATACACTAGATGGCAACTTTGGACAAAAACTGATGGAAGAAAGCCCTGTGTGAAAAATTATGGTTAAGCTGTGAGGGTTTGCTATAAATTTATGAATATGAGCAAATGCTTTACACTCATTTTAGAATGGAACCAAGTTTCTGTGATGCATAATACATTCAGACTTTCTGGAAGAAACATAATTACTAAGAGTTCAACAAAGTCCTTAGACGTACAATAACCTCCGAAAGGCTCTGTGCTGAAAATGTCAAAAAAGAAAAAAAAACATCATCTCATGGCTCAAGTGCTGTTTGACCCCTTTTCTCAGAAACATTTGCCACTTTAACTTTTTCAATCAATGCATCTTTTTAGTTGGGTGGAATATTGAGCAGTGTCCAATCCAACTATTTGGACAGTATGTTTTTTTGTTTTTTTTTTATGGATTAGTTGGTTTACATATACTTATGTAAACCAATTCCTCCACTCGAAGACAGACAGACAGACATAAAACACGTTTATTGTCTCTCTTGTCTCTGGAAGTATCCCTCTTGTCTGTGAAAATCACCCACTACATGCTTCAAACCGCAAGCAGCTCTCTCAATAATTTAGCGCATGACTTGGAGGCAATTCGCAGGCCCCCTGAAATATTGATGTCGAAAATCTGTATTTTCATTTCAAAGTCACAGTTAATGGCAGATAATGTTATCCTCCTTGCTCGTTGGATCTTTGAATGTGTGCATGTATTTTGTATGTGTACTAGTTCAAATTGAATGTGCACGTGCAACAATAGAGTTTGAGTTGGATGCATGAATTTGTGAACGTTGTATGAATCTCCAGTGACAGATTTCTGCTCTAATAGATGACGACAACCGTTTTGTGTGCTAGTGTCGTCGCTGCCTTTCAAAGACAGGGAGACAATCCTTACAGGGGGTAGCTGTCAGCACTTACATTGTTCCAGGCAACTTAACTCATGTTGCAGTCTTATTTGTTACGTCAGTGGTCCCAGACCTTTTTATTACCACGGACCGGTCAAGACATGGCAATTTTGCTGCGGCCCGGAGGAACCGTCAGATAATGCTTCTGAATGTTTGTGTTCCTGCTAAAACCTTTATTTATTTATTTTTTTTGCCCCGATTGTCCCTTTAGGACAATCTTACAACATCCTGCAGTGTGTGGTGTGTTGAATATGCCGGATGTAAAAGCAGACATGTTCAACATTGTCTTGGCCCGATTATCTCAGCCTGTGCGGTTTTCCCTGACTGGGAGCAGAACGCAGCCTGTTGAATGTGACAGGTAGCCAATCATTGGGAGTGAAACTTGTGGTCTGGTTAACAGAGCTCCTGATGGACATTAAAGCAAGAGATAAAGAAGCATTAACCCAAGTTTAATAATTTTTTGTTTGTGCACAGATTGGCCAATTGATTCTTTCTTTATTATTCAATTCATGCATTTCAGTGGGTGACAGTGCATGCAGACTGTCATGGGCCATCTTCTTACATTTCTCTAGAAATGTAACCTTTTCAGGAACCTTTTTCTCCCTCTCTTGATGCTTGTATTCTGACTGGGTGTCCTCACTAACGCTCTTGTATTTTTGCCTTTGCTTTATAACTTGTTCCTCTTTTCCATAAACTTCCTTGGATTTAGCCATGAACAAGTTAAAAGCTTTTTCTCTGTGTCTCTCAACTGAACATGTTTTTCCTCCCAGTGTTTTAGATTGTTCCATTTCTTTCTTCCTTTGTTTTTCTTTCCAGTTTTCTATATCCTTTTCATAAGAGGTTAGGTTTCTGGGTTTCTCTTTCTTCTGCTGTTTTTTTCCGAATTTCAGCCTCCTCTCTCTGTTTTATCTCTCGTCTTCTAAATTCGTTGTCTAGTTCAATGGCTTTTTCAATGTCAATGTGGTCGTCTAAAAATGAAACGAGCCTTGACCTGCTCTTTGAGCTTCCACTTGTATTTGAATCGGTTGGGGTCCATTTTTGTTTCTTCTGCTGTTCTTCCCTCAGATGTATACGGAACAGGATTAGGGCCACCGAAAAAAAAAATAAAAATAATAATTCTGACTTTAAAGTCAGAATTCTGGGATTAAAGTCAGAATTCTGACTTCTGACTTTAAAGTCAGAATTCTGAGATTAGAATTCTGACTTTTAAGTCAGAATTTGTTTTTTTTCTTTTTGGTGGCCCTAATCCTCTTCCGTAGATGTAGCATCTTTTCTTCATCTGGGGTTAATTCAGGGACGTGTGAAATAAGCTTGTTTAAAAAACTGTCCTGCTCTTTCATTATCAGACTTTCCTTAGGTTGGATCTTCCTTGTCCTAAGTAAAGGTAAAACTCTCTTCGGTAATCTAGTGGAATCCATCATCTGCTTCTGGTTGACGTTGAAGAAAATACAATACACTATTAATCTCTTGGCTTCTGCGCAACTGGCTCCAGAACACAAGTAACGAAGTATTTAAGAGGTTTCAGAGCTGATGTCATAGAATCTATGACACAAAGCATTGGACGCTTGTGACATCATCAGTTAGGTAGAAGTGTAACATTAGTTGCTGTTGCTACGGTAACCAGGAAATGCTCTGAAGTGATTCACACTTTCTAGTAAAGGATATTTTTCAAACCATCAAAACATTTGTAAATTATGCTTAACATATGACTGCAAATAAGTAATCATGGAAATTATACTTAACATATAAATGTTAAGAAATCATCTGTTCTGCTTTAAAAACGAACATCTACACTTAAAGTCTGGACAAACTTGGTTTGTGATTTGTGAAATCTTTATTTGAATTGTGAAACTTCAGAAATTAGAGATTTAAAAACCTTTTTGCATCTGGAATGCATTAGAAATTAACTCCTATTACATTTGCAATATTTGCTGCTATTTTAACCTGTTTTCTTTCATTTTTTTGTCCTAGAGCTCCTGCCTTTCTGTTTGGCTGTTGTGGCTTACAGGGATGCATCAGCTGAGATAATAATGCCAACAACATTTCAGATTTAGATTTAACATCATGCAACATAGCATCAGAGATGAATAATCTATTCCAGGTCAGAATGTTTGACCTCGAATAGATTCTTTAATCTTTATAGATTAAAGATGCTACCCATTTCCTTAATTGGTCGCATCAATATTACAAAAATTACAATATTGTCAAAATTCTTATATGTTTTCCAATCAGTGCCACTTTCCCCATCCCTGTCCTAAATTAGGGGAGAATCCCCTTTTTTTTGACCCCGATTTTCCCTTTACGACAATCTTACAACGTCCTGCAGTGTGTGGTGTGTTACGTGGTGGTGTGTTGAATATGCCCGATCTAAAATCGGACATATTCAACATTGTCTTGGCCCGATTATCTCAGCCTGTGGGGTTTTCTCTGACTGAACGCAGCCTGTTGAATGTGACAGGTAGCCAATCAAAGCGTGGTGACGTCAGAACGGAGGGGAATCCCAAACAGTTGACATGGCAACTGAGAGTCCGATGGACATCGGAGGCGATATGTGGAAATGCTTATTACTATATGTAAAGGTTATTTTTATATATGTTTATTATATGTGGTTATGTTTATTCAATTAAAAATGTTAACTACAAAAAAAACATAACTCACCTCCAAATCATAGTGCAGCAAGTAGAGCGGCTGCTCCCGCCGTCTTTTATCAAACGCATTTTTTTTTTGTTTCGTCTTTTATCGTTTAAAATGAATCCACAAACTTCTACATCGTCATCCGTGTTTGATTATTATAAATTCACTATGGTATGTTGGGGGTTTTACTGGATTTCCTCAGGAATCGGGATGTTCATGAGTGGAATCGGTTCGTGTGGTGTGTTGCTCCTGGACACACGAACCAATCGAACCTGTTGGTCACAGAAGTTTGGAAAATCGGCCGACAATCCTTAAATTGTGTGAACCAGACCTAAAACTCACAAGCTCTACTCCTCTCATCTCGTCTCTCCACTGCCCTACGCTCTCTGACTCTAGTCACTATGGTAACGCTTACATATCCCTTCAAAATAAGATACAGATGCGCCACAAAAACTGACATTTTAGTTTTGTGAAAATTTTAACTCACAATAACAACTAATGGAGCCCTGAGCTCGTTTCTCTGCTAGGAGACGGTTCATCTGGGAGTGATGAGAGACAATGACACCCGAAGTGTTGCTTATTCACAGGGTGCTACTTGGTCTCTATGTGGCGAAGCAGTTTGAAGCTTCATTGCCTCATTAACATCCGGTCACCACATCATGAAGAGCAGCTTGAAATGTGGCAATCACCTACCAGGATAAATCCATTCTCCTGTCTCTTCTCTGGGCTTTTCCCCTTCGCAAAGACATCTGATCTGTTTCTGACTCATTTTGCTGCTTGTGGCTCAATGTTGGCGCGCAAGATGTAACAGAGAGAATCTGGTTATAAAGGATTTTCAAAATAAACGATCCTCCAGACTCAAATAATACATAAAACGAAAATATTAAATTATTTCTTGCGCGGCCCGGTACCAATTGGTCTATGGACTGGTACCGGTCCGCGGCCCGGGGTTGGGGGCCACTGTGTTACGTGACAGGTGTTATTTCTCTCCAGATTGTCTTGAGCTGTTTTCACTTGCTGATTTGGACCACGCACTGGTTGAATCAAAGTTTGGTCATAAAACACTTCTTCCTCTGGCGTCATGACAACTGCATGTAGATGCTGTGTTATCAAAGTGAAAGAAATGGCAGTGGATCAGAGTGCTCAAGAGATCTAGCAATCCTTGGATTTTTAAACTGATTACATGTGAATTGCCTTGCAAAAGTGTGTTTATAGGGCCTTTTCTCATTTCTCTTGTACACCCTCAAAAGTTAGTGCATTTCATTGGGGTTCTGTTTCATAGGCCAACTCAAGGTAATGCAACATTTTAATGATGTTCTCTGAAAGTGTGCAAAAACTTGTAGAAAAGCTGCAAGTCTTTTTGGGGTATGTCTCCACCAGCAGTGACAGTACTTTGCAGTGAGATTGGATTGAGATAATCTGTATTAATGTATATTTTTAAGAAGTTTTCTTCCATAATTGCTCAGTATTCATCTTCCCTTTAATTCTTACCAGCTTTTTCCATCTTTGCTAAAGACAAATCAGTCCCACAACATTTTTGACCCATTTAAAAAATAAAACTGGCAAAAATAAAACTGTGTCAATACTTCTTTCCAAGTATTGACACAGATTGAAAGATGGTGGATTTTTTTTTATTGAATGTGTGTTTTTGAGAGGCCACCTGCTCTTGCAATAGATGTAAAATGACCAGTTGCTCTTAATCTAAACTCTTATCTTAATGGTAATAGGGGTGGTAGTATTTGTAAAGGTTTTTTTTTTTTAAAGTTATCTAACAGGATTTAGTATAGCTGAACTTCTGAAAGACTCACTCATTATTCATTATTCTATGAGAACATCAAGAAATCACTTGCAGTGAAGGATGTTCTAGTATTCCTGAAATCATGGAGATGAAATGTTACACTTTCTACAAACATCTTAATGTGACATTTAAAAGACAATGTATTGTTTAAAACAACCTGCAGATATTTGAAATTATTTCCAAACTGCAGTTCATTTATTACTCATAAATGTAACAGACTGGGGCATTTCCATGGCTTGTTAAAAATCATCATGCATACTATCTCCTTAGCTGTGAGTAGAGAAAAGTCATAGTTTCTAACTAATTCTGGCAAGATTAGCAAAAGTTAAAATCAGAGCTTGCAGGAATTAAAATTATACTCTCTTTGTATGGCTGGCAGTTTAAGAAAGTTTGTACTAGTGTCACCCTCAGTCCATTTTCAGGTGATGTTTCAAAAGTGCTTTAGCTTTTGTTTTTCAGGAGTGTTAAGGGGTAACACTCCTGTTTTTTCACTCTAATTTTGCATGTGTCTGGGCAGACACAGAAGCTCCCTGAGTACACTGAGGACCACTGTGAGCAACATCAGGTGTGCGCACTCAGGGGCGCAACTACATATTTTTG
>CAEFZX010026157.1:0-32513 GCA_903066825.1 Alfaro cultratus | reverse complement strand
ATAGTACAGATGTACTATCCATTTTCTTTCCATCCCTAAAAGCCTGTAATCTCTTGACTTCTGTAATTTCTCCTCCTCTAATCATTTTCTTCATCTCGTCCAAATTTTCTCCCACAGGGATTCCTGATATTACTCCTTTCTCCTCCCCAACCACCTTTCTTTCCAGCACTTCTTTTTTACACAGCATTTGTAACTTCAGAGCTTTATTTTTTTGTTCAGCATTTTTACATATAATGAGCCGATTCCCATATCTTAACACCTTAGCTAACTCTACCTCTCCAATAGCTCTCATCAGTCCATTTGACAAGCTAATAGGGCTTACCCCAAACAAATCCTGTCCAGTTTTAAACTTTAATATCACTTTAAATTCTTCCATCATTGCTTTCTTCCTTATTTCAGCTGTTTCTTCTTCATCCTCAAGAGATCTTTTCCCATTACCCAACCCTTTTTTCCCCTTATCTCTCCCCCTCCCCTCTCCTATTTTCTACCATAGACCAACCCGTATCCATATTATCCTCCTCCAAATTTCCCCCACTACTACTAGCCATATGATCCACTCACAACCAGGATTATGCCACAACCGCTTCTTTTTTCAAATGTCAGCGTCCTCTCCTGCTTCGCGATTCACCAACTCTCCACGTTCACTCGGCGAAAACCAATCCTCCTCCAACTCTTCTCGTTGTTTGGTTGTCTGTCACCTAGTATGATAAAGAATGACACGCTCTTCACGATGTGACTGACTGCCTGCAAGTGGCCCTACAGCTCCACCAACATTCCTCAGAATTCTTTTTTTTTTTTTAAATGTGATCATATAGTTCAAACAATAAAACTGTCGGGATCTGTGTTTTCTGTGTAGTTTTTTCGAGTTTTCTGTGTCTCTGTTTCTCAGTGTTGTCCTGTCTCCCCTTGATTTCTCCCAGGTGTTTCTGGTTCCCTGATGATCCCTTGTGTATTTAATGTCACCTGTGTCTCTGCGTCTTTGTCGGGTCCTTGTCTTAGTTGGTGTCTGATTATTTTGAGCGGTCGGCGTGTTTGCCGTGCTTCGTTTTGCCTGCCTTCCTGTCCACGCGTACATTCCGTTGCTACCAGTGTGAGCTCCAGTTTTCCGTTCAACTGTGCTGCTGGTTTGTGGACTGTTTCTGTTCAGTTCATCATTAAATTCCATTATTCATTTCATCCTGGGTCTCCTGCCTCTGCCTCACCTCCACTACAATCGCACCTCATGACAAAAACAGTTAACAATTACTCAAACTCAAAATAAAACATTCTTATTCCAAAACATTTGCATCAATTAAAAATCTCATTAGAAATACATACAATTATTATTATCATTTTGGGTAAAATTCACACACATTTTTCTCTCTGTTACACCAGCATAACTTGAGACATCTGAGGCATTATGACTTGGGACAAAAATAGACATTTTGGGGTGGCCTTTTATTGTGGCCAGTCCAAGGATTGTCCAGCTGTTGCTCATTTTGTCTGATCACCCAGTGGACATGCCCCACACATGCACTGAGTAAAAAAAAACCTCACTGAGTTATGCTCACTGACAGCAGGTTGGATTAAATATTATAACAAATCAAGAGAAAAAATACTTTTGTACAATAAAATGTCAGCAAATTCTCATTTATATATATAATATATATCTGACAACATATATTGTCAGATATACAGTATGTTGTCAGCAATATCTGGCAATATCTGACATGGGGCACTTATATATATATATATATATATATATATGTAGGTAGATATAAAGTCGTGACTATGTTGTAACACTGTTGAATGTGTGGATCCATTTTGTTTGGTTGGGTGAACAAAATCCTGCCTAGGATCAGTAGCTGTTAACGATCAGTAGCACTGCTGGAGGATGTTTAGTGTAACACGGAGCAGAAAGCTGAGGCTGTTGTTTCTCCCTACATCCAGTGGGTGGCGCAGGTTGCTACAATCGATAGTAGCCACACAGGCACACCCGCTAGAAGTACAACACTTTCATTCTATTGGCTAAGAGGTTGCCAGGAGACGGCGTATTTTTGTTCCTAAACCAAGCAGAGAATGTTTCATAAGTGAGCTGGGAGTTTCACAAGCGGAGATTTGCTCCAAGCAGAGACAAGATTGGAGCAGGAGGGGAAGTTTTGAGAAAAGCATTCTAATTTGTGAGAAGAAAGACATAAAGTCCTGCTTTCAAAATGAAAATGTAAGCAAAAGTACTAAAAGTTTTGAGAACAAAAGATATGAAATCCTGCTTTCAGACTGTAAATGTGTGCTCCTGAATTATGGCAGAAAAATTCCCTCATAAATACACTTTTATTCTGTGTTCACACTGCAGCCTGAAGTGACCCAATTCTGTTTTATTTTTTTTTGACGTGATGCAACTTGTATCCGATGTTTTCATGTCAGTCTGAACAACACAGGTTGGATTCTTTTCGAATGCGACCCAGGCCACTTGGATATCCGATTCAAATGTGACCCGACGTCGTTCAGGTCGCATTCATCCGACCTGAACGTCACTGATACTCAACAAACTCACTCACTATTTTTGGACTATAATGAGGATTATCATCTGCTCTGGTCGGATAACAACTTGAAATGTGCAAGCTATGCTTCACCGTTAGCATCCATGTTTACTTCCACCGTTAGCATCCATGTTTACTTCCACCGTTAGCATCCATGTTTACTTCCACAAACACTGAGCACCAGAGACAAGATTTGAGCAGGAGGGGAAGTTTTGAGTACAAGTATTATAAGTTTTGAGAAGAAAGACATGAAGTCCTGCATTCAAAATGAAAATGTAAGCAAAAGTACTAAAAGTTTTGAGAACAAAAGACATGAAATCCTGCTTTCAGACTGTAAATGTGTGCTCCTGAATTAAGGTAGAAAGACTCCCCCATATGCATTCACACCAGCCCTGTTTAGTCAAGTTTATTTGTATGGCAGATTTGAACAACAAAGCAACAGGACAGTAACCAATCATTATGAAAGTTATCAGTCAGATGCACATCAAATATGTTGATCAGATGTTCCAGTTACTAACAATCAAAGGCAGATTTAAACAGGTGGGTTTTTTAGCGTTTATTTAAAGGAACTCAGTGCTTCATCAGTTTTCTGGAGAGTTTGTTACAGATTTGTGGTTCATAGAAGCTGAATGCTGCTTCTCCATGTTTGGTTTAATCTGCTTTAACTGAATTAAAGGAATTCTGATTCATTTGGTGGAGGTGTGAACGCACAAAGAATTCTTCAAAACCAGGAAGTGGACTACATAGCGCAGGGCAGGGTTAGGGTTAGGGTTAGAGTTAGTTACCCTAACCCTAACCCTTAGATTTTTTGCCAGACTAAAGAGAAATCCTACAACCTCTAAAATCTGACACCACTCCACTTTTTACACCCTAGGAATAAGTCAGTTACGTTCAGTGTCTTCTTCTGCGATTTTTGTGTTGTTTCCTTCAGTGGATCTTGGTACAGCGCCACCACAGGCGAGGAGGGGGAACAGGTGTTTGAGAGGGTTTGGTTTGTGCAGTGTGAAGGTGAACTGCAGCAGCTGAAAATGTAACAAATGTTGCAACTCTGGTCCCCAGTGGAACCAAGTCAACCAGACTATCAGGTGGGAAAACAAGCAAAGGTCCTGGATGGTCTCTTACGCATTGCTGCTATCTTCAGCTCACCCTTCAAGTTTTCTATTAGGTTTAAGCATAGATATTGATATGACCATGGAAGAAAATTCATGTTGTGTCTGGTGAACATTTCTTTGTTGAAAATGTTCCATGATTGGACTATTCTTCTTCTGAAACTACATTGCTCCTGAATCATATAAGTTTGGTCATAAGGGAGTCAACCCACCACTATGTTTCTGATTCTGTTTCAACACATTAGCTGACAAAATCTTCTTCAGTCATGTCAGTTTAACACATCTGAGTTCTTCTTTCAGTTACTGACCTGCGGGACGAATGTAGAGAGGAGTTCATCAGAGCGGCGGCCTCTCTGTTGTCTTTCCTCCGTCTCCCATTTGTTCACCAAACAAGTAAAGCCCTCAGTGTGATGGTTTAAAGTGTTGCAGCGTGAGCCTTCAGCCAACATCCTTACATATGAAGCCAAGTCAAAGCATGAAGTTTAAAGTGAGGGGAGACACGCAATCCTTTACAAGGCTCTGCTTCTAATATACACACTTTCCAAAAAGCAGTGTTAAATATCCTCTCCATGTTTGTCATCTTGATGGCGATTGCAGTAGTAAAGTTGCCTGGTAACTTATCCAGTATTTTATTCAAATTGGATGATTTTTTCTGATTATAATGTGTGCATTGCAAAGCTTGGTACTTTCTGCCCAAAACAAAGTGCAAGAGCCACAATCATCTCTTTTTAAACCACTTTTACCAAACAGTTCACTTTTATGTGCTTGTTTAAAGCTCCAGTATTTAACTTTTTTTGAAACCGTAGACTTAACCTGACAATATGAACATATGAACAGGAACAAACTACGGTTACAGCTGGGAACTCTGGCATGTTAATTACTCGCTGCCGGTCTCTGTCTTTGCATCCCCTCCCTCCCTGCCTCTCTCTTCCCCAGCCGTCTTCCTCCAGTGGCGTCTGCAGGTGTCTGTCTGACTCACAGGCTGAATAATTCACTCAGTCCAAATGAGATCTCCCTGGCCTTAATGAAGCTATTAATGAGACTCCATGGACCACTGACTCACAGACCACACACACACACACAAAGCCCCGCGAACACACCCGAGTACAGAGCCACTCACGTAAGACGCTGCAGGCGCGCCGCAAAATGGAGAAACGCCACGGCAAAAAAAAAAAAAAAAAAAGAAAAACCAGGCTGGAATCTGCTCTGATACACACAAAAACAGAAGTGCTGACATGCACCCCTTCACAAACAACAATGCTGTATGGTAATCACCCAGTGGAGTGCAGCTCAGAGCTAAATAAGTCAACAAACAGTCATCAAATGGTCGGATGGCAGCGTGTTTGAATAGAGACGGGTGTGTGTGTGTGTGTGTATGGGTGTGTGTACGCGTTCCGTCTCCCAAATGTTGTTCAGTAACCTATATTGGACTTGCTTTGCTAACTTTGTTCTATGGAGAGATTAGTGTTGCAAAGATAGTTTTTTTTGAAAAGGGAAATTTACTCCAACCAAACAAATCATACAAAGTATGCATATTGTAATGGTTTCTTGTTGTACACAAAGTTGTAATTTAAGTTTTTTTTTAGTTTGTTTACTTTCTCTCTCAAGGCTGTTTGGTCAACAAAGCGGAAAGAAAAGCAAATTGCATATTTCTAAATAAAACTCGGCTCTCAGCAGGAGTTACTTATCCAAAAAGAAATGTTTGGTAAAACGAGTCAAAGAATTAAACTGGCATCAATAATGGCCATCATATTGTTTTTAAGCAATAAGTTAGACTTTTTAATGCCAAGAGGTCCCAAACACAGAGACAGAATGAATATTTGAATACAGGAGAGTAAAGGAAACGTTGAAAAGCCAGGAGCTTAAATCCTGAGGAGGATTGATTGTAGAGCAGAGGCAGGTGGGTGATAACTAACAGGCTGCAGCTGAGAGAGAAGAGCTGCAAATGTGCACAAATATTTGTGAATATTCTACTGATGTCAGAAAAACGCAATGTCACAATTGTGGCGTTTCCATTAAAAAAGAAATGAGATTAAAATCACACATGAATAAGACTGTTTCCACAGTAAGTCATTGACGGTTGATGCTGGCTCTAGAGAAACGGTTCTGCCTCTCAGACACACTGAGCCGTTCACATGGGCCATTATATTCCTATTCTGTTTTGCGCAAAAAAAATTCAGTTTTATTTTATCTTTTACATATATATATTTGAATTGGTGAATCTATTTGTATAATTTCAATTTCCTTAATCCTACGTTTAATGGAAATGCAGCATAAAGGGACCCAAGTCAGTTTACACCGGGGTAATTTTAGCAACATTGCTAGCAGTTCAGTAGGTAGAGGAACTAAAACAGATACAAATAGATGTTCCTAATTAAATCTTAAACTAATATCTTTTAATTTGGCACTAATTTGGCCTTATTTCCAAGACTCTTCAATGCAAACCGGCATCTTTAAGTCTACGTATTAGTACTGGACTGTCATATTACTATGAATTGTCCCATTCTGTTCTTACATATTTTGTGCTGCTGTTCTAATTATCCACAGCATGTTATTGATCTGAATTAGTTGAAAGCTGATTTGGCCTTATTTCCTAATCCATCTTAAATAAACCTGGTTTTTCAGCATCCACAGTTCATAGTGAACTTTGACAACATTGCATCATATTTATTAGCTATTTATTAATAAGCACAACCCTTTGTAGTAAAATGTGAGCGTGAAAAACATCAGCTATAGAGCTCCAGCTACACAAGCAGATGACTTAAAGCCGGAGTCTCAGGCGATGAGTGCAAATCAAATCTGAGTCTTCCATGGTGAGTCTAAGCTTAACTTGATGTCTTTGTGACTTTTTGCACGACTCTCTGAGTGCAAAACTGCAGTCATCAGCTCTGAGTGTTGGCTTTTGTGCTTAAGGCAAAGCAACATAAACACTGACTTTAGGCTTGAATCTGCTGAAAAGTTGGAAAACACAAGGTAAGTTAAATGTAATTAATAAGTTATTAAAGTTTGCTTCAAGGTAGATAACAGTAAAGATTCCTCCATCAATCCCACTTAATTCATCTTACTATATTAAATCCAAAGCTGCAAAACTCTAATTTGATCAGACAGCTCGGCTAACTGTCTGACCTTGAACTGGTATGTGTTCTCTAAACCATGATGACTGGGCACTATGAGTTTACTTTCTTTGCCTTCTGACCCTAAAAAACTAGTTTGTAATCGAAGCCCTTATGAAACTATCTTTAAGAAGCACATAAACATAGGAGCTCATATCCTCTCACTTTCTTAGGAATACATTTATGACTAAGTGATTAAATATGGCTGAATCAATTTCCTGATTACATGGTTTAAGAAACAAGCTGAAGTCCCTAAGCGTATTAGGCTTCCTGGCATGACTTTGAGTGAATGTGTGTGTGTGTGTGTGTGTGTGTGTGTGTGTGTGTGTGGTAGGTTGGTTTATACCTGGATTACTGCCAGGAAGAGAGAGCATGGAGTGGAAGTACTTCAACCCAGAAGGTTACTGGAAATCAGTTGCACAGGTAAAAAATAATAATAAAAAAATTGTATGTTAAGCTTATAGAAATGTCCGATGAGCACAAGGGGAACAGAGAAACACATTGTCCAATGAAGAATGACCATAGAACTTTGAATCAAAAACATAGAAATAGGTTTAAGATATGAATTAACATTCTGTGTTTATGATTCTCCTTGTACATTAGACATCTTAAAATATTTGTTTTTGACATCATTTTACCAAACGAGGAAAATGGCTGTTCCCAGGAAGAAATTGCAAATTGCTGGATTCACGCAGTTCAGAGTTAGAAAGAGTTACAACCAAAACAACAAAACCAAAAGAAAGACGAAAAGGTAAAGTAAAAAACTAAATATTGGTTCCCCATGCTTAATAAGAATAAGTAGGCCATCATTCCTAAACTAATAGGGGTTTCTCTGGATCTCGAGTTTGTTCTGGATTACAGAGGTATAAAACTAGATGTTGGTTCCAGTTGTTGTGGGTTTTGTTCTAGATTTGTATAAAGCTAAATGTTGCTTCTCCAAGTTTGATTCTTGTCCAGGGCTGCTATTATTAAGTATAAAACTAAATGTTGGTTTCAGTTGATCTGGGTATCTAAGTAGATGGTACTTTCTAAGTTTGTTTTAGATTGGTAAAATACAAAGTTAAATGTTGATTCTCCATGTTTGATTCTTGTCCAGGGTTTCTAAGTAATAAACTAACAGGAGTTTAAATAGTATTTTCATAAGCCTAAATCTCTTTGCTACCCATACAGTTGTGCCATCCATCCATTAGAGTTGCATTGGGAAAAATTCCTGGTATCAATGCGTTTAGAATTTTCCCAGTAAACCAAAGCTGTGGTGAAGACTACGGCACCACAGACTAATTTTTGGTGCATCGGCAAGAGTGTAGTGCCAAAAAGCAAAAAATGGTGATTATAGTGTGTGTGTTTTTTTTGTTATTCACATTGTGCAACAGATAAGAAAGCAGTGTTAGACAATCAGGACTATAAGGACTTGGGAAAGCAGGGGCGCAACTACTTTTGAGGTGGATGCGAACAGATTCCTCTGTTATTGACCATTTTATACACAAACAGCTGTTAAGTACATAAAATGCTGACTATAAAAAAAAATCCCACATCGCTTTTGCGCCCCCTCTAGTGAAGCGCCCCTATGCGCTGCATACACTGCATAGCGGCCTTTTGAGCCACTGTGGGAAAGGTGAATGATACGTCATTCAGATTAGATGCAGTTTTTCAGTGTTGAAAAAACCACATTTAATCCAGTTTGTGACACCAGATAATGACACCTAAAACCTGACAGTAGTGTGTATGAACCTGTACAGCAGCGTAGCTTCATTGGAAGTAGCAGTCTGCAACATCCTTTACATTAATTGTTTTTGACACCAAGGTGAAGGAACAATTATGTATTTGAGATATTATCCACAATGTGCAGAATCAGCACTTTATTAGTAATTCGATTATATCTACAAGATGGATTTCTGCTTGAGTATTTTAGGCCCATCTTTGAGACCACTCGGCATGGTAATTGATAGATTTCTGCGTTGGAGAGCCTTTCAGTGGAGCAGGTTTTATACATTCTGGCAGCCAACTGTCCTCCATTGTTGAGCCGACTTTCTACGACTGACGCAGCCAAGCCGAGGGGATGAGCCGCTCAAGCTGCTCTGCTTTCTGACATGCACACACAAGCGCTCGGCTCATAAATAAATAAATAACAAATACGAATCCACCTTGTATTCAAGCAAACGGCAACATGTCCTTCGGTGTTGTCGCGCCGCACAAATGTACGCTTAGTGTGACCGAACACACCCAAAGAGAGAGTGTTAGGACTTGTGTGCGTGTGCTCATGAATATGTGCTTAATTCTCTGTGGTCTGCTGCCTCCTTCTGCTCTGTGTGATTAAAGAGCATCTCCAAGTCTGTAACAGTGCTGACAAGATAGCCGATAAGGTGACATTAATCTAACTCCATGTCTGCCTTTAATCGCTATTTAGGGGAACACGCCGCACACCGAGGCAGCTGCACCGCTGCCAGATCACAAGGACTCTGTGTCCACAAGCAGCAGTCTTGATGGTGACCAAAGTCTTTTTCTGTATTTTTGGGCCTTCTTTTGAAATATGCATGTAAACATTACTGACTGAAATGAAGAAATGTACATAGCATAGGGGTTTTTTTCTTCAAAATTTAAGTCTTAATAAAGATTTAAAATTCTATTCTACTACTATTGATGACAATATTACACATCAAGTTAGTAAAACAATCATTACATCTGCGTGCACACACACACACACACACACACACACACACACATATATATATAAAAAACTGAGAGTTAACTGTTTTAAAAGTCAGGCTAGTCGTTTCATTAGCGTGACTTTCCCTGCTTAGAGTTCCTCATCACCAGATCCAGTCCCGACATGTTCTCCCATGGCCGCACCTAATCCATTCCACCTAACAGACCTACAACAGATACGGGGGGGTGCCAGGAGTAAATGGATGAAAATTGTGCCCTACCATGTTCAGCAGCCACATGCAGCTCCACTCCCCCAAGTCCTACGCAGTCTCCTGGCTAGGCAGCAGGCACTCCTCCTTCGCACTGAAAACGTGGTCCGCAATGTAGACCTCGAGAATGCCGTGTCTGCACTCAGCATGATGGGCGGAGGGTTATCCAAGTTGGGGTTCCCCTTGCTCTTCAATGACCAAGAGTTGTCTGAGATGTCACTTGCATCAGCAGGAGCAAATGTCATGCCGGTTGCCGAGTTTAACATCGTTCGAGAAATCGATGTAAGGGGATTTATTCATGCCTGGCCTCAAGCATTCCCTGTCCAACCCCGTAATGGTGTACGTCTGGTCAACGCCAATTCATGGGCAGCCTGGAGGGACTTCATCGACGGGGCTCAACATTGGTCACAGGCTAACCAACCTGCTAACCCTCCGCAAGGGGTTGCACCTAACCCTGCTCAAAACAAACTGCATCCCTGGGCCCTCGCGGGTTACATCAGTGTGGACATGCACAACGGGCAGGCTCTGAACCATCGTACTGGGAATGGTGGTAGAGTAGAGGTAGAGTTGATAGCGGTTTTGGTGATCCTTTGTCCTCGGGCAGCCCGCCATCAAAACAATGTCATCAACTTGTTAGTTGCGGAGGTCACAATTTTCACCAGTGGTGGAAACATCACAACAGGGCGCCTCAGAAAGGTGATGGCAGCAGCTGCCCGTGAGACAATGGCAGAAGTCGGTTTGACACAGGTGATGGTAATCGCTGGATGGGACTATCTCTCAGCCTACTGGCAAGGGGCTGAAACGGGGGGCGAACTGGCACAGATGTTCACGTTGCTAACATAGGCCATGCAACCCATCTTGCTAAGGTCGGGGCAATCGTTGCAATCAACAGATGGAATGGCGAATGTTGACCGGGATTATCACAACCATTTGAGCCATCAACGGGTTCCAAGATTTCCCGTGGTAAAATCTATTTGAAGCCATTCAACAGCTAACCAGCAACAACGAAGCCGCCATCATTGCGGACTTTGCAGACTACATTGACCCCCCTCAACCGCAAGGGCAGCAAGATGCTCAGAGGGCTGCACCAGCGGTAGGTGGTCACTCGGCAGGTTGGGAGTACGCCCTGCGCACCCAAAATCAAGGCGTTCGGCGCAACCACATGTCAACACATTATATGTGGCAATTCAACTAAGCATACAGGCTGGCGGGAACCTGAGTCTCAGAAATTATGCGGCCCTAGAAACTGCCACAGTCCCGGGCAAGTTGGTAATTGACGCGTGGATTGCAGCATGCGTTGCTCGGCGTGGCGCAGCCCAGTTCCCATACCCGCAGGCCCTTGAGGCCCTTGTTGCCGAGCTGCTACATATTTGCAATCATGTTATCTAATGACTCTGTCCTGAAGTGAAATAAGTGCTCTGAGCCGGCCCATTTCCTCGGACTGATCTATATTAGGCATGTCAATAAGCAATAAATCAATTAATTGCATGATAACGATCTCAATTTGCATGATTTCTCCCTTTTTTAAAATAAACAAAACTGAATGACAAAAGCCTTCAGTCTGGTGCTTTGAGCTCAACTTCTCATTTTTATGAAGAACGATTTTGCTTACAAAGACTCCATAATTCATTTTATTTGTTGCTTCTGTTGTTTATTTATTTTGTATATTTAAAATGTCTTCCAGTTCCAGTATTAAATGTTCATTAGAATTAAAAGTTTATTGACCTTTGAGAATGTGTTCTTGCATTATTATGCCATTACCATTATATTACTTGAAAATGGTTTCAAAACAATATTAGTGTTTGTATTGCAATAAGTTCTGGGACAATTTATTGTCCAGCAAAATGTGTTATTTTGAAAGGCATAATACAGTTTTACCACCCACTTAATAAGCATTACTACTTCCATGTCAAAACCATGGCGTAAGAGTTTTGTTTGTCTAGTTATTTCTTTCTTCTTTTCTTTTTCCAAAAAACATCAGTAAGTCACAAAAAATAAACATCAAACATCTAAACAAGGAGATGTAATCAAAAATGATTTCTTTAAAACAAAATCCCACATTTATCACCCCAACAAATGCAGTACATGTAGAAATGTCCGAAATGTCAATATTATATACAAATGTTCTATGATAATTAAATTAGCAGTGCAGGTTCAGTTCACAACAAAGCAGCTCGGTTTAATTTGCACATCCCTCCTGCTCTTCCTTTGTTTGGCCACCAGAGGCCACTAAAGAGAGCCGTGTTGAAAGGCTTAGAGTTATGAACCTTTTCTATGACACTACCTTCAGTGCTTCATTTGGCCATGGCTACTTCACTGTTTGGTGAGCACATGTTTGTGTGTAAAGTCTAGAGGTGAACGTGTAAAGAAGTTGCTTTTTGTGTTCTCTTCAGGGTCTTTAGGAAAATGCTTCCCTGCCGTGTCTGGACACCGTTTAAAGGTTCTGGGTGAGGACACAGGTCAAGAGAGTGTAGACAGGTTTCTGTTATAATAGTGCTAAGTTTTAAATAGACAATTATTTTTAGTAAATTGCAAAATGTAAATATTTTTTATTTATTCAAATATAAAGGGTCGAATTCTGGTAAACTTATGAGTAAATGGTGGTTTAAGACTATTAGACTGTCATTTTGGTGTCGTTGGAGGGATTGTCATTGATTGGATTGTCCTGATATTTTGACGTACGTCTGTCTGTATTCAAGCTTTCCATCTCTCGTTGTGCCTTATTTAATGATGCTAAGTAGCTGATTAAGCTGTACTCTCACCGAGTGCTGTGTTAGCGGCAGTCCTATTTAAACATCTTCATCCTAATTCTATAATGTGCTTAGGGCTTGTGAGCTGTCCGTCTAATTAAACTGTGTTGTCAATCATCGCTGTCACGTTAAAGCTTGACTGACAATCCGATGCATGCACCAAAACTGTCATGTGTTCATCCATCAAAAGCTGTGGCTGGTGTACTGCACACATCACTGTAGCAAGCACACCCACAAGGATGGAGAGTAAATATGTAAATATCAGTATGTCTGAATTAAGAGTCCGCATCTTTCAAAGGACCCGATATACGTAGGACAGGTCCTTCCAAGTCCACGAAAACACAATGACCGGAAAAGAGAAGCTGTGAATTTGGACAGGTCTAGCCTTCACCACCTGTCCCCGCCACCACCTCAGCGTAACCTATGTCGCCTAGCAACCATGACAGCGTTGCTATCACACAGTTGGAGCGGTGCAGAAAAAAGAAGGATCCTGAAATATTGATCTGCTTTATGTGCACATATTTGATTTTGGAAGAAGTAGAAGATTTGTACAGTCGGCGCAGATATTTTCTTTTTTATCTCAGGCTGAGAGACAAACAATGTTCAGGTAAAATAAGTTGAGTTTTCCTGCAATCAGCCTGTACAATAGTTACTGTATGGCTTATAAAATAACAAATGGTTTACTGTTAGCATTTAAAGTTATAATACAATAAGCTTATTTCTGTACTCTATGTAATGTACAATTTAATAAAGTCAGTTAAACTAAACAGCTTTTCAATTTGATATATTTCCTCAAAAGATCAGATAAAATTACAAGGATTTACTTATAATTAAAAATGTATTGTTCTTCTCCGTCCTCTCCTTAGACCAGATCCCTGTACTGCAGGATAATCTGTGTTCCTGTCCTGGACCATTTTTTCAAGCATGAGGTCACGAAGATCGATTTTTGCCTGAACAGGGAAGTCTTTGGCAGTGCTGTTAAATCTGCTGAACTAAGATCGACAAAGTGGACGGGGTGCTACAATTGACACCTTGGTTTTTCTTCTGTGGTTGATGAATCCTACAGAGTGTTCTCCAGAGTACTTGGGATGCCTTGTTCCACTGTCCATGACCTCATCCATAGTGTAACAGAGGAGGTGGCAGCCATTCACCACCAGATCATCCACCTCCCTAAAGCTCCTGGATGCAGCGTCTCATGGTTGGCTCACCAAAGAGTCTTTGTAAAGGCTGTGGTGCAATCGATGGCTGCCACATCTGCATCAAGTGTCCAAGCCGCCCTGATGGTCGTTGCTATAGAAATAGGAAACTTTTCCCATCCATCATATTGCAAGCAGTTTGTGACCATCAGGTTCACTTTTTATATATTCAAGCAGTCTTATGAGAACAGATTGTGCTTTAAAATGGCAATTTGTGCCAGGAAAATACACAATACTCCCTCTTTTAAAGTTATATCTTTATTTCTACAGGCTGTGTGGTTGTTAAATACCAGGTATTCACGTCTCACCGATTTACATTCCCAGACATGTTAAGCAGCCAAAGGCAGAATTGACCAGAGCTGAGTAATATTTTCATTAGAGAATTCATTGTGTGATGGAGTCCTTGTTTGTTGCATCGCCATAAAAAGATTTAGACGTTCATCCACAGCAGAGAGCAACAACTAAGAGGGCAGCAACTATAGAAACATGAATGATTCCATAGTTATTTGGTTTGTCTTTGCGATGGAAGTCAAAGACACAGTTACAGATACATTCTCAGAAAGTGAGGGCAGTAGCTATGGAACATCCACTAAGGTCAGATCACAAGAGAAGGAGGAAGACGAAGAGTCTGGAACAAGTGTTTTTCCTAGACTGAAATGCATGATGTATACACTGGATGAGTCAGCTGGT
This sequence comes from Alfaro cultratus, assembly GCA_903066825.1. NCBI lineage: Eukaryota > Metazoa > Chordata > Actinopteri > Cyprinodontiformes > Poeciliidae > Alfaro > Alfaro cultratus. Next base: position 18,221 of record CAEFZX010026157.1, on the reverse strand, counting down.
TGTTAGATTTGATGATTGGATTGTTCCTGCTCCTTTTCCAAGTGAATATGAAGGTTGTACCTTAAGAAGTTTGATTATTATTATTATTTTTTAGTTCAGTCTCCAGTCTGACAAAGGTCTTTGTCTCCAGACAGACAAAAATAAAAAAAATACTTTAAATTCTGAAGCAGAACACAGATAATAAATGTAATCTTTCAGCGAGAGCGTGTCACATTTGTCATATTTTGCAAATGTACTTCTCAAAAATGCCAGTTCATCAATATCAGGAATATTCTGCCCTCATAAGTTCACAAACTCTGAACAATGAAGCCCACTTTCTCTCTTTTCTAGATTTTTATGAAACGGATACAGAAGTAAAACAGTCAGGAGAGCCACTTCTGTAAAACTCATTTGTGGGAGCTTTGTTCGAAAAGTGCAAGGAGGGATCAAAGGATGAGTTAAATCGGATCCGGCATCAGGAGAGAGACACTTGTCTCTAATAGCCTCGCTGAGTCACCCTTCAGGTACACAGAATCCATTTGATCCTGTCTAAATGGTTTTCTTGGCCTGTTCAATCCAAACTGGAAACCAACACATATTGAGGATGGAGAGGTAGAGGGAGGGAGTGGTTAGCTTTAGATCGGTAGGAAATAAAGTAGCTGCATTCTGCTAAGGCAAATCACAAAAAGCTGTTAGTGGAGCTATGAAAGCATTTTGTTCTGCGTACATCTACTGTACAGAAGATCATGATGTTAATGAGTAAATTCCACAAAACATTGCCTTACCAGTGGAGACCTTTTGATATCTCAACATCGACTGTTACATGCAACATTGGCTGATCTGAACTTTGTAAAAGTGTGGGTTGGGATTTTACACAAAAATATTCTTTGCCAGCAATGTGTATTAATTTCTTTTAAAAAATATACAGGTATAACGCCAGATCTGACTGTCAATTTCAACCTTTCAATTATAAATAACAGATTGATCATTTTAAAGTATTACGTGCCGTCAGGCAGGTTGTGGAATTTTCCTGGCTAATGAAGCGGACACAACACATTGTTACAAAAAAAATGTAGGTGTGCCGTCAACATTATGTACGATTATTTAGCAGTGTCAGTCCGTAAAGATGCAGTTTTATTGTTTGAATTGGCTATTTCAAACAATAGCCATTCTAGAGTATAACCTGAACGGCGCAAATATAAGAAAAGATGTTTTCAGAGGATAAACCAAAACACCGTTTAGTCGTGAAACGGTTAACAACTAGAACAACTGGGAATGCAAATGATTCATCAACTTAGCATTATTTATTTATCTATGCATTTATTTACAATAGGTGAATTTTATCTTTTGAGCTTTTATTTTGAAGGTCGAGCTTTCTGTGTGTACGTAACTTCCTCTCCCTCACATCTTTGTGAGGTTAAGTTACATTCTAAAAAGTTGCTGATATTTTGTTACATTTCCTTTGTAAATATTTCCTGTTTTGATGTAAACCGGATGGAAGATTGTTTAGTATATGTTCTTAAATGTTACTGTAATACTTTATTTTGGCTGTGAATACAACTTTAATACATTTAATTCAAGCCCTCTTGTTTAGTCAGACGTTATTTCTTTTTTTTCTTACAGCGGTAACTACACAAAACCAGAAGACAAATGATTTGTGTTTTTCTTCATTGTCTTCTACAGGAATGTGTGACACCATATTTTTATTTGTGTATTTGTTTGTATATGTGTTTTCATGCATCTATGTGTGTATTGATTTATTATATAAGAAATTTGACGGTCACATCACCGTCAAGCTTTGTGAGGCTGTAGAAGACAACCACACAAAACCAGAGTAAAGTTGATTTGTGTCTTTCTTTATTGTCTTCTGCAGATTAAATAATTACAGAAGAAACCACAACGACTTGTTGTCTGCCTCGTCTTGTGATCCTGTAACCGGGTCTGTTACACAATAACGGTAAAATAACTGAAGGTTGATTTTTTTTATCAAGTACTTTTGTTGAAACAAGCGAGTATTGCGCGATATTTCATTTAGATTCACAAGTTTTGACATGATAACACCAACATATAAAATGTCCAATGCTATTGACAAACTTAAGGACTCATGAAGACATGTAGAAAACTCAAGAAAACAGATTTTACAACAGCACTGTAGCACTTGAGGGCCATGCTACATTGATCATGCTACGGCTTCCAGCACAACCCTTCAGTCTACCTGTTAGAAACACGCACATTGAAAGATAGATAGCCCCCTTGTTCTAGTGTGTAAGCGACATTAGCAGAGTGAGCATCGACTGAGCCAGATGGCAGAAAAAAAATAAAAAATCATTATTCAGACCATTACCTCAGCTAATTGAGGCACTACATACACACCCCACACATTTCAACCCCCATATGCATTAAGACATCTAGCTAACTTTATCAACCTAACAACACTCGATCACTCACTCGCTTTAATATGCATCGATCAAGTACATGACCTGGACCGCAGCTCCAGATGTGCTGTTAATGGGTTTGTGATAAACATGCCACAGGCAAACACACCACTGGGTCAGGTTATTAGCTAGGAATGAAGAGACTATTAGCCTACTTGCTTCTTGTGGCGGATTCGCGTGTACTACGGCTCACATTCTACCATTGGACTTCTCTGATACATTGAAAACATGTTTTTGCTGTCAAACATATTTAAAAATTTTAAACTTACTTACACAGCATACTACAGCTAGAAAATTGCACATAACTTTTATCAGTACAGTGTTTCCTATGTGATCTTTAGTATGTATTGCATTTGAATCATCAGGCATTGGGTATACATACAGTATGCCACATTGGCTGTATGGTAAGAGAAATTCACAATAATGGGATTAAGACCATTATTAAAGTTGTATCATGACAGGATCAAGGTCATCTAGCGGGTCCATACCAAGCTTCTTAAGAATCTTGTATTTGCAGATGATGTCTGCATTTATTTCACATCCCACTCTCCCTAACACTCTGTTCAGAAAACAACCAGATCACACACACACACACACACACCATCTGCTTTGTTCCTAGTGGAACCTCATCTGGAATCAAAATGCACCAGCAGTTTCTGCTTCCACCCTTCTGATGCCACCAAACTCGGAGATCCAAACCGTTTTTGTGTACCTTTAGCATTTTTCTTGTAAATAAACTCCTTTTACCTTTTCATTTTGTATCTTCTTGTTTCTTCAATTGGGTCAAGAACAAACATGGAAACATAAAATGTCTACTTACTGTTGCTGACAGTGTCTATGTGGTTTCGTCCTGAAAAACACAAACCTCTAGAAATTACTTAAATGGAAATATTGGGACTGAATCAGAACCCAGACATCTTGGATCAAAGCATTTCTGAAAAGTACAAAAAAAAAAATTGTCTAAGTGAGAAAATTACGTTAATTCCAAGACTGACATCTTACTGCTGTTAATTCCACTTTCCATTCAGGTTCATAAAGGCACATGCATATTTTTATGTTCCAATAACATGATGAATGATTTTATTTTAATAGAGTTTATCACATATTATTCAACTGTACAGACATGGAAGCCATTAAAATGAAATATGTGAGCTTTTTTATACATATACCTCTGGCAGCTCTGACTATATGTATTAAGTAGCTGAACTCATTCAGTCCAGCTAAATGAAACCTGTCATTTTCATCATTGGTATAAAAATCCATGCAAATTGCTTTTATTCATAAAACTAATGACCCTGAAACAAATCAGAAAGGTTAGAAATCTGAACGTTCACAGCTCTACTTTCTTGGTTATTTTAAAACCGTAGCAGCTAGGAGTTCTCTATGCAAGCCTTTAAAAGACAGCAAACAAGGTGCAGGTAAGGATGTTGGATGGAAGGCTTTTCTCCACTGATGCACGCGGTTCTAGGTATTTGCAAATGCTCATGTTTTATGCATGAGAGCCAAGATAACAAACAGGAGCTTGGGGTAGGCGAACATACAAAAGACACACAAAAAAAAGTGGGAGAGAAGGAAAGTTCCCCCAAAACATGGCGGAATTCATCACTGCAGTCTTTACAAACAGAGAGAAGTTGAGTTTCTTTCAATGTAGACCCAAAGAAGCCATGTTCAGACAAGACGCTTGGAAAGGCAGCAGATTTGTTTCCCTCTGCCCTCCTCTGCCTCGCCGTCTCCTCCAAGTCTTCCTCCCCACTCCAAATCCCTCATATTGTCTCGGTATCTGTTAGGATTAAACGTGTTGGCGTGCCAATAATTCCTCATTCTAATTCGTAAACAATGCTAAGTCCTCCTCTTCTCTTGGAGAAATAGAGCTAAATAACCAACACAGCCGAAGAGCTATGGACCGGCTGAAGGAAGAGAGGGATGGATGAGGCACAGAATTGAAAGAAACGGTGAAATGACGAGACAAAGACAAACCAGAATCATATTATTGTATTGTAACCATGTGAACAAGAAGTTTTCAGGTTTCAAGTCCAAATGTCCAAATTTGATTTGGAGAAAAGATCTATATATATATATATAGATGTATATATCTATATATATATATATCTATATATATATATATAGATATATATATATATATCTCCATCCTAGAGTAGCAAAAACCAAGCAGTCAGAAACTGTTGGATGGCTGCAAGTGTCTCGCTGAACCAAACGATGTAACACCAGCTTTTAGGGACCAGGGTGTTCTTACTTTTTTGTTCAAGTAGAAAACACATTTTCGTTGGTAGCTTTGGTTTAATGAGTACAACCTAATGAGTAAAAGCTTGTTGATCACTTAACTTTCTCAGGATAAATACTAAATACGTTATAACATCACCGACATGGAGAAACTGAATATTTAATGAGGTAACTCCAAAAACTCACACCTACTTGAATTCACTCATAAAAAGTTGTCTACTTTTGAAATATTTAGGTCATCATGGGCAGGACGTGAGGGAAACTAATACTCTGGTTCTGCATCGTTTTTCTGCCAGTGAATATATTCAGTATTGAATTCAGCCTTACACGTGGAAGCTACTTTCAGTGACAAGTTATTCACATAGCAGACAACATGCTCCATCCATTTTGTGCCTGTTTATATTATCTTGGAAATAAAATCCACTGGCTAATTGCTAGTCTTAAGCATAAAATGAGCTTTTTGTGAAGAAATAAGCTGAATAATTCAGTTCACCGTTTTCCCCAGAGGTAAGTCAACTTTCATTTCAGGTATACCCGAAATTATTCATGCGCATGTGAAAATGTGCTAACTGTTCAGACTTCGCTTTCTAGGTTATTTTGTGTTAAAAAATTTTTCCCTCTATGTTCCCTGCTCTTTTCTCAGATTACAAATTCATATTATCATTTCATGCTTCCCCTCATGAAAACCATGAAAAATTCCCAGTTGCCCACAAACCTCCGTACACTTGGACCGAAGAATACGACCAGCAGTTGGTTTGATTGAAGATGTTACACGGCACGATGTGTCCACGTCGGTGAATAATTGAAGAATTTTACATAAGAGCCTTACACTCTAAGTGGATTGGACTGCTGTGTGTGTGTTTGCTGGGGTGCTGCTTTCGTTGAAATACATCTCTATCAGTATTTAGCCCCGTAACAAATGGGATTCGGCAAAATCTGAAGGTCAAATCGAATAGCAAACATTGCCTCTCAGCATCATCCCTTTCTCCCATGAATCCTTAAAAAGCCACTCAGACTACAGCAAACAAGGATACCTTTTGGATAGCAGCCATATCCTCAGCTTGTGGCACCTCTCTAATAACAAAATCTATCCTCCGTCATAAATAATGTAGGTGAAAAACTTAGGATTCCATCGAAAGGTTTCCAGCGTCGCCCTGAATCCCAGATCAGTTCCTAAGGAGAGAAGATTAAAGAGGTCGATATATTCAGAACCGACGTAACACTTCAGGTGTTACAGAGGAAATGTTTGGCAGTCACCCACATGCTAGAGAAAAATGTTTTCTTTTAAGAAAAATAAGACTATCTGAACATGATTCGAGAAGTTACACAAAAGTATGTTCAAACTGACGACGTAGATCTGGCAACAAACAAGGGAGTTTCCTTGATTTTTCATATTGCTGCCACAAACCTCAATGTGTTTTAAGGTTTTATAAGAAACATAAAATACAATGTTTAGTAGCAGAGATATAATAAAGATGATAAAAACATATTTTTTACAAATAAGTTTTAGAACTGACATTAAGATCTAAGCTCTATGTGCAGAGCTCGACTGAAGGACACATTTGTACGTCCACAAAACTTCCTTCAGCTCTTCATACGGGCTACTCCAAGATGTTGCCTTCAGGACAATATACAAAAGAATTTGAAACTTGTTTAAAATAATGACACGAAGGGCAAAGGAAAGGTTGGTATCCTGTGCATTGCCATTAAAAAGAGATGACAGAAAATCCATGAACTACATCTTAGCATGTTTCATAAGAGATCTAAAGAGACGCATCACGTGGTTTGCAACAAACTAAAGATGGTTCATATCAGGAGGTTGTCTCTGCATGACCAGGGTCACATTGAGAAGAAGTTAATGCAGAAAACCCAATATCAGCTATTCCTGTAGCGAGAGTTAACCAAAAATGTTCTCATTTAAATGAGTTTAAAAACCACTTATGTAAAAATGTGGCAAAAGAATGTAAATGGCAGCATCTTGAATGCCTGTTGAAATTTTACTTTATGTGAATTTTAAAGAACAGCAACAAATGAAAATGTGCACAATTACAAAATGTTGTTATATTAAAATGTGACTAACTTGACTGTTCGCTGTTTTACATTTCTACCATTTCAAATGTCAACGTAAGGTTGCACAATGTAAAAAAAACTGAAGTTGTTACCATTGGAGGTGCAGTTAGAGACAGGATGAAATAGAACAAAAATACACACAACACAGTTTCCTAAAATTACAAAAAGCCAACATGAAGAAAAAAACCTCAGGGTCCTTTCACATTAGATTAAGACAACACCATGTCAACATTTTCTGGTAGAAGTCAGAATTAGATTTTCAATCAACTACATGGATTCAGACACACACACACACACACACACACCAGATGTGTCTTAATATTTAGAACCTACTGGCCAACCATCCTCACTTGCCAGCAGCAGCAGCCAGCTTCACAGCTCTCCCACTCATCCAGCCTGAGCCGCTGCCTGTCTTCACAGCTGGCTCACATCGCACTGACTTCCCTTACATAACCACTAACGTTTTCAGAAAACAGGCTAGCTTGAGGGACTCAGGGACTTATCCAGTCCCTTCGTCATTATCTGCTCCTATTGGTTATTGCATCTTTGCTTCCGTCTGTTGGGGAATGTTCAGTACAGTTTTCAAATGAAATAATCTTTTTTTGACTTGAGCCAATGGTAATTATTTTATGCTGTACTCTCTATGGAATTATTTTTCCAGTTTTTCCGACAGTTTGTTTTTCTGGAAGTCATTTTAGTTTTTAAATAATATTTTAATGTATTAAAATAGGATGTAACTCAAGGAATAAACCAATGTTTCCTCTATGTTTAATATAAAATTAGCTTGGTAAAAATCAGCTCCTTGTTCTTCGCTTTACTTCGTGCTGTTGAGAAAAGCTTGCTTTCTGGAGGCGTAGACTCTGGTTAAATTTTACATGTTCCCAATTATTAACGTTTGTGCCAGTTTGACGTTTTGAAGCTCAGTGGAAACTGCCTGTGCTGTAAACAACCATCTTACAATGCAAAGAGAGAAGACAGACTGTCTTCCCCTTGTTTTGAACTCCTTATCCTTGGTCTTCTTCATTATTGATTGTCCTACAAGCTCTCTGTATTGTGCACAATAGAAGAATAAACCCGATTGAGTGATTTCACCTGACAGTGCTCGGCAAAATGGTTTTTTCCCACAACACCAAACGAGGCGTCTGTTCACACGAATACTGACTGAACAGCTTCGTTTACTTCCTCCACTATCATTACAACTTTCATTCTAAGTCATCACAGAAAATCATTCACAACTTTTTCTGTTTGCTGGTTGGCCCGGTGGAAATTCTACCGTTGTTTTTCCTTTCTTTATCCGAGTTACAGAACATTTCATATAAAAAGATAAGTTTCTAAAATATCTGATTCTAAAGCTGGCTTTTTATCTTTGCCTGGTTTTCACCTCTTTTTGTACATATTCTCTGGTTATGTTAGGATACTTTTTTAAAAAATAAAAAAATATAGAATACTATATGCCAACTGTTGTTTGTAGTAACTAAAAAACAGTAAGAAGAAACATTGTGTCTTTTTTTATTACTTAGCTTTATTAGGCCTGACCAACGCAAGCGCTGCGAAGGCCTGTAGTAATCATGATGTTTATTATTCTTATGCTTCTATTAAATGAATTGGCTATTTGGAGGCTTTAACACCAGGAAGTAGCTTTGCATTGCAAGTTGATGGGGACGTACGGTGGAGAAGGACGGGGCTCTGATGCACTCATGAATAAGGCCGAAACTTAAACGGGAATCCCATACAGGGTTATTAAATAAATTGGGATATACATACGGATAAGGATTGTCAGAATAATAGTACTTTTTGAAAATAACTTTTTTAAAGGTATTAAACATTCTAAGAGATAAATATGTTAAAACATCAGTTGTCTAATTAATCTATAGTGTCTTTCATTTGTTGATGTAATTACTAAAAAAATATCTACCTTTCAGTTATATTCTAATTTATGGAAGAAGTCTGTATTTTGCTCAATGCTTGCCTGCAAATGAAAACGGTTACCAAATGCTGTAAGACTTTTTGTGAAGAATTATTACAATAATGTAGTTGCCTTTTTGTGGTGATTTGAGTTTTGTATGTTTACCAGTTTATTTTGTCTCTGTGTCGTCTTGTCTACCCTGTTTGTCCCCCCCTGTGTCCCCTGCTCCCCACAGGATCCTTGTCTATCGTCATTCCTGTCCTGTGTCTACTAGTTTGTTCTCGTATCGTTGGTCACCTGTGCTTCCTGCTTTTTGTGATCTTCAGCTTCATTAAACTCAATTTTGCACTTCAACCCTGGGTATGACCACACAAAAAATACGTAAAACACCCAAACATTCAGTCCGTTAGATTTACCTTCTTTTTTTTTAGTTTCAGGCTTGATGTTCATTTTGCGATAATTAAAAAGCAATTATTTGCGGTGGCTGATTATCTAATTTGAACACCTGCTCCACTGTTTATCTGTTTGAGTCTCCTTATTTTTGTGTGAATTGAAGTGAGACACCGAACTGTACAGAATGCGCACATGTTCAGGTTGTCAAAGTCAAGCTACAATATTTTTTAAATTAAAACTTCTTACTGACCTGTGAAATTTGATTTCCTGTTGTAGGGTTGACAATTAATAGCAGAAAAATGTGCGTCTCTTTTTCAGATTCTTTGCTTAATTGTCATTTTCCAGACTACCAATATTCCATACTCGATGCTAAGCAGTAGCGCATGTGGCGCACTGCTGTGCACATCAAGTTGTGTGATGTTCAATCCACTAATATAGAGGATTTGCCATTTACGTTTAACAAAGGAATTTTAAAAAGCAGTTATGTTCATGCTTTGAACAGAGTGTGCATCTGCTTCCGAGATTCAGGCTCATAAAGGAAAAATAGTTGTGGGAAATATTGGTGGGGACTGTACCTGTCAGGTCAGTTGGTCCTTCAGAAAGTTACTCCAATGCCTGGCAATAACATGAACAGAACAAAACAGGCCAACCTGCACAGAAGTACAAGCAGCTTCTACCCACAATCTCATTCTTTTGATGAGTACCACAATTTCATGACTCACCATAAGAGTGTGAATATAAACCAACAAATAAATCAAGTTTTGCCTTCCACCTCAGCATGTGTGTGTGTCGGTGTCCCACTCTGTCCTTCACTCACACTTAAACTCCTTCCAACCTAAAAGATCTCTTTGTTTTACCATGGTACAAAAATAACTTAAAAACAAAGCTCAAAATCAACACACCTTTATTTTAAAGAGTTCATTTAAAATATTAATACAATAACATTTTAACAAACTTCAACAACATATATAAAAACATAAATAAAAAATGTAATGTCTTCCTCCATGGCAGGTAGACATTCCTCCTGGACGTCTTCGTCCAGGGCCAACTCAGCCGTTTCAGTTGGCCCTGGAGGAAAATTCAGAAAAAAGAAGAATGTTTACTACAAAAACATTTATATTTCTTGGACAGTCCACAACATGAATAATAAGGAAATACTGACATATACCCAATAAAAACTACACACCTCCTTGCATATTTTACCATGCGATCACAAATTAATCATGAAAATTTTTTTTCACGAATACATTAATATTAAGCACTTAATGTCAAAGTCAAATAATAAAAATTAAAGAAAGTGAATAACTATTCAGCACCCTGTCACAACGGAGTAAACCCGACCCAGAGAGCGTAAGAGTTTGTACCCTAAGCTTCCAACCTCAATATGTTTTAAAATGAGCCGCCTGTTGAACGGCCTGCAGTTCTGGGTCGCTGAATTTCTGAAGCTTCCAAGGAGAAAAGCCTCCCGTCTTCTACAAAGCACAAGACATATAAACTATGGAAACAATAAAAACTTTAACTTATTATTCGACTAATAACGTAAGACACCAACCAAACTCTACCACTTATTAATTTTCACTTTGACATTTGAGGGTTTTTTTTTTTTTTTGTTAAAACAGAATTTTTTGTTTTATTTTTATTATAGTTGATTTGTAGAATCAAGAAAAACAAACCATCCAAGGGCAAAAAATGCTTTTGAAACACACTGCATATGGTATACCATTAAGCCACTTGTGAATTTTCATACTCTCTTAAAAGACATAAATAAAACCTTTAACCAACATTATGGACTATTCATATTCCTAGCATCAGCATAAAATGTCGCTGTACATTGCAGGGTTTCCATTTCCTCCTGCACTGTAGCCACCTTCTTTTGGGCTTGGCTCAGTTGTTCTTGAACGAATTTGTCTAAGCGTTGTACCCTAAGCTTCCAAACACAATACTTTTTTAAAATTAGCCAGGTAGCCGCCTGTTGCACGGCCTGCAGTTTGTTTCGCCCACCCGCACTTGTTTCAACCGTTACAAGTGTTTGGAGGCACTTAATGCTCTGATACTTAACCTGCAAATGTTGGCAGCAAACAGGACACTACACAGGTGCCATTCACTAAGCACCTGCCTAATAAACACCTACAGGAGCAATTTGAAAGCATCAACAACAGGGTGGCGGTCGCCGCCAGGCCGTAGCGGCGCTGAGCAAATTTCCTTTGTTTTCCACCCTGAACTTTACAGTCTAGTCATTGCTTTGCTTTCAGTTGCAGCACCAGATGTTTTCAGCGGGAGAGATGTTTCTATTCACGCAGCACTTCAGCACCAAGCAGCAAACTGACACAGCAAACAGCTCACAGTCATAATTAACACAGAGAACAGACTGGGGCTTTAAGCTGCTAGAGTCCAATTCTCTCGGGACTCGACTGAGACTGAAAACAAAGTTGATTATTTTTATACTTAGATTCACCAGATGAACGCCACAAAAATGAACCTTGAGTCATCGCTCCTTTAAACAGCTGGTGACAACACACGACGCACATTTATTAACGTAGAAATGACTACATCTGCCTTCAAGTGTACAAATACATTCATAGCAAGAATTATTCATATTTAAAATGTAGATTTTAGGTAATTATTGACAAAACTCATCTACCTCTCACACTCATTTTAATGAGGCTCATTTGTCAGAGTAAAGACCCTAATACACTTAAAGCCGAGCAGTTTAGGCACGGTCATATTCGCACATTTTTCATATAGAGAACAATGACATCACAATTTCCATCTGTCAGTCACTGCTTGGCTGATGGATGGCGTCACTGGTCGCATCATAAGAAAGACTCCCTTTCTGTTTCTCCAAATATCAGCAGATTTGCTGAGTATTTTGCTAGAATGATGGGCAATTTTGTATGTAGAACAGCTAAAGAGGGTTTACAGAAAAAGGACAAACACCACCCAATAAATAAAAACTCATAGTAGAGGTCATAGAGGGCTAAACTTGGTGTCTGAAGAGTTTACGGGGTGCCCGACACGCTGGTGAAGTCAATAAGACTTAACGGTTCTCGAGATATTTCAGATTGAGCCAAAAAGGATGAGACTAAATGACTGCAAGTCCCAACAGGAAAGTCGTGTTGAGAGGATTAGTTAGGGTTCTGCTACAGGCTCACAGTTTGTCATGATGGGTGGTTGGAGTATGAATCCAGATGCAGCAGGCAGGAGACGTCAGGTGGTGTTGAAAGTTTAATGTGAAAAAAGAAAAAGTGGCCAGTCCAGGTGAGCACAAGATAATCCAAAGAACTAATCCAAAAATAACTGAACCATAACAAACTGGCAAGTAGTGACTGAGAGAGAGAAGCTTAAATACTGAGAGGTTGATAATTGGCAACAATGGACCTGGGCTGATGAGCTTGTTGAGTGCAGGTGAGTAGTTGGGGCAGAAGCAAGATGAGGGGAGGTGGGGAGTATTACACAGGAGAGTAGGAGAAACACAAAGGAGCAGGAAATTATTCCGACACTAAAGAAACACTAAGACTAAAGAAAACATGACTAGAGAAAGACAGACATGAGGGGAAACCATGAAAGAACCAAAACAGAGACCAGGGTGATCTAAAAAAAAATAACTAAAACACAGAGCTAGAGTAATTAGAAGGACTAAACAAAGAAATAACCTAGCTAGAATCACAAAAGAAAGATGGACATAGACTCAGACCTTAAGATCCACTGAACCTGGGATAACGAAATAACTAAAACATAAATAACAAGAGGGACTGAAATGAGAACAAGACCAAAATAAGTTTCATCAAATAATGAAAGTAGAAAATAACTGCTAAAACAGAAACACACAAAAAACAAAATCCCAACCTAAAACCCAGAGTGTTGACAGTTTGTCAGGTTGGATCCAATCCAATGGGAATGTTGTTCCTTAATGACATTTCTGTGACGCTGGATTTCCAAGTAATGGAGGATAAAAAGGGAATGAGCTGGGAGAGAAGAGAGTCGATCCTCTCATTGAATGAGTTGTGCAACAGTTTCCAGCAGGTCATCAAGTAACATTGAAGATTTTTACCCAGCAAGTTTCTTGCTACTTAACAGAACTTTTAGGTAGCAAGAGTGTAAATTAATAAACGGTGCCGATTTACTGCCTTACAAAGGCAATCTTTGGATTGTAATCTTTGTGTGTAATCTCATTGAGTCCAGTGCCTCTGGAAGAACATTTAATTACAGTAGATTCTTATCAGACAATGCTGAAATGACTTTTAAAGAATCTCTTCCGTTTGTCATTTTAGCATTATCATTGAAGAGCAAAGCAGGTACCACTCACCTCATTTGTTCCTCTCTCTCCAATTGATTGCCGTGTTAATAATGTCACAACTTTATTGCTCAGAGACAAAGTTGGCTTCTTGTTTTAAGGTGTATTCACATCAGCCCTGTTTGGTCCACTTTAATGGGACTCTAGTTCGTTTGCCTAAAAGGTTTGGTTTCTTTAGGGAGGTGTGGATGCGCAACCAAACTCTGGTGTGGACCAAAAAAAATTAACTTTGGGCCACCAACAAACCTGGGTGTGGGTTTGGTTACTGTGAACTATGATGCGGTGCAAAGACAAACTCTTGTGCCAATGTGGGAGAAATGGCTTGTGGTCTTTAGCCAAAGACTTCAGAGAAATCCTACAACCACTGCAATCTGGCGCCACTCTGTTACTGTTTACATTCCCGCTGGAAGGAAGTTGCTCTCAGTGTCGTCTTTAAAGGTTTTTATGTCATTTACTTAAGTGGTTCTTAGTGCAGAGCCACCACAGGTGGGAGCAGAGGGCGCAACAGGTTTTTCAAAGGATTTAGTTAGTTTGAAACTGTGCTGAAAATGTAACATATGTTGCAACTTTGGTTCCCAGTTGAACTGGACTATCAAGTGTATAAACACCCTTAGTTTGGGCTCTGCTCCTACTCCTGTGGCTCATCAGCTCACCAGGGAACTAGAAAGGGTTGCACTAACTAGTTGACTTTTAGATAGCCGGGAACTGGTATAAACAATGTCAGTAACTTATGAACGGCAGTGAAAGGCGAATCTTTACCGCCACCGGGGATGAACCCGACATATGAGACGCGATAACAACAGCAGCAACTAAAGTGGAACAATTTTCTACTTTCTTGTGTCACATCGCTAGGCTGTGTTTTCACGTCTATGTGTACAAGCTCAAAGTTTCACATGCACAAATTTTGCCTAGCGACCGTTGCCTCAACTACCATAGGAAATGAAAGGGGAGGTAGCAACGTTGCCTCCCGTGTGCTGAGCCAATTACACTGTTACTTCCATAAATGAGCTCCATTACTTTTTAGAAATTGTCATGACTGGTCTTTTAAAAATTAGTCTGCTTATTTAGGTTGTTCTAGTTACTTCTTTTTCATCATGTAATGAGACCGAGCACATGTCACGAGTAACACCCGTCACTAAGACAGAGAGGTTGTCCGCCATGTTTGCAATGTAACCGATCATTTTCGTTTCTTCTACTCTCGCTAACTGGGCCTGACTCAGAGTGACAGCTAAATGGCTGACATGCAAAAGTTGTAGGCTGCTAGGCGTCTGCTGTTAAAACACTTCAGAAGTGGATGTCACCTGCAGCCTGCCAACAGTGTCGCCATGCAAAATGGAGAAATAAATATCTTTTAGATAGCAAATCAAAACAGGATTTGCTCTGTACCGTGTCATAATTTCATCAAAAATCTTAGCTGTGTACGGATTTATCTGCCCACCTGCAGAATATCCACTTCAGGGAAATCTGAGCTGGCAGTGACTCATGTTTATTCAGCGGCAGCCACCTGCAGAGAAAAAGAAACTGCGCTCAATTTGTTCAGCGAAAGGAAAGATAATTGTTTTCCTTGCTCTTTTTGGCTTAAGACAATCATGTACACAAAGCTGTGGAAGTGATTCTGTTCCAGAGGAACTGGAGACTGATTGTGCTTTAGAAAAAATAAAAAAAGCTGCATCTATTACAAGATGCTCCAGGTTTTGAGTTATTGTTCGGAGTCATAAAATGCTAAAAAGTTCAACGGTGGAAAAGTTAAGATAGTAAATAATTTAAGATTTTTAGAATTGAACCAGGTGGTACAATATTTTCAAATTTATATTTCACAATATGAGTATATAAAAAACTATTTTTCATAAAAGTTACACAGTGGCACACACGGTTTTTTTTGGATTGAGGTGAAATTACTTCTATTTTTTTACATACAGTCAGGTTGGATGGGGCAGCTTTGTTCCCCACTGATGTATGAAATTATCTTATAACATTAAACCTAGTTTGATGATCTAAAACATAAATGTGAAAAAGAAAAAACAAAAAAGCTGAACACAAGCAGATACTGTAAACACTCTGTAACCATCAAAGCTGTTGAAAGGTTTTGCTATTTGTGTAAATTTTGGACATTTTGTGCTGTTTCATGGAGATTTAGAGATGATTGCAGTAGAAATTATGTGCACTCATCACAACAATTCTGGCAAAAAAAAAAAAAAAGATCTGATTAACATAAAACTGTGGGAACTAAATGATTTCAGTTACAATGCAGCAGAAGCTTTCAGTGGAAATGACATGTGGCTCCATGTAGAGCCAGGTTTGAAACAGATCTCTTGTTCAGCTCTTTGACTTTAACTTGAACAGTCAGGAAAGGTTAGCTGTCCTTTTTCCGTGTGGTCAGTTGCAGTATAACCTTTCCATATATATTTCATAATTCTTGGTCTATTAACAAAGTTGAAGTTATTCAAGAGGCAGAGAAAATTTGTCTCAATGTTCTTGATTTTAGAATAAGTAGTCAAATCTGGGCACCTACATCCATTGTGTGGCTGGAATACTTAAATTCAGAAATTTGTTTAGATCACCCAATTAGAGTTTACATCGAGCCATAAAAGTCCAACCCGGCATTGTGTCCCAGTGCGATCCAACCCAACTTTTTAACTGTAAAGGCCTGAGTCGGAAGTAAACTCAACATTTTAATTGGGATTTTACTGCTTTCCACCACATGTCAACTGGTTAACTTCTCGCATTTGTATTTTTTGCTTATTTTCTTCCAGCTTGTTGTAACCACAGGGTGAGTCAAGTGCAAATCCTCCTTCATACAACATAAAAACATCATAAACGCATCACACAGTCACCAGATGTGAAACGGGTAACAAATATTACATTTTGTGACGTGCCACCATTAAATTCATCAATACACATCAAATATGTTGGTTAATGTTCCAGTGACTGTGGGTCAAAAGACTCAAGGCAACTCAAGGTTTTAGCCTTGATTTAAAGGCCAAAACCTTGATTTTTAATCATAATTTAAAGGGACTCAGTATTTCAGCTGTGGAGTTTTCTGGAAGTTTATTTCTTCATTTTCTGCTATGACCTGAATTAATGAGAAAATATAGATATTGAATCAGAGTTGCCCCATGATTGAACCTTGGGGTACCCCGCATGAGTCTTGTGTCCATTCCAATGAAAAGTTACCCGTTACACAAAGAAACCCCAGTTCTTTACATAAGATTCAAGCCAATTGAGTTTTGGACCAGAGAGTCTTGCTCAAGTCTGTGGTCGTTTCAGGACTATGCTGGGGTGAGAAGTACCAAATGCTGCGCTGAGGTCCAACAGAACCAGCACTGATTCTGCCACAGTCTGCATTTATGGGTTGTCTCACATGAAGTGCACACATCCTTTGGAAAAATAAAGCAACATAAACAAGGTTGGTAATTCATCAATATGGCACAGAGTGACAATCAGAGATTAAACGCTAAGCCAAAACAGATTCATTCCTGCTGCAAGACTGACACTCCGGTATGAGAGGGAGAGCGAGTAGAAAACGCACAGAAAGTAATTATATCGCTGAAGAAAAGATTGCTGCTGTGCACCAAAAATTTCATTTTGATCAATGCTTCCCCTGCAGAGCAAAATGTGCTTCTTTTATTAGGCCAAAGTGTAATAAAGGCAACTCCAGCTAAAGTAAATGATTATTTTCCAACTAATAAACGCTGCAAATACTTTACAGGCAACAGATTAAAAGGGTGTAAACCGCAGTTCAGAGCTTCTCTCTCTCAGATGAATTTTCCATTGATTTGGTTCTAAAAACAGTCCAGCCTTTTCCTCCTTTGGTCTGTTTCTTCCACTGTCACCACTTGGAGCTATAAATCAGAGTTAGCTGTGACTAATGTCTACAGCAGCATCTCCTTTGTGATTTGTGGAATCATTATACATATGCCTCCACGGTCCTGGTAAATGGAGAGGAGGGATTATAGGGTTGTGAATGTGATGCTTTAATGCAAGTCATTTCAGTCAAAAAGCTCTGATGTGGTAGAGAAATCTCCACTTATTCATCATATTCACTTGCATTTCTTCTGCTAAGTAAGGATGAGTTATGTGGCAACATAAATGTGACTGCATAAAGAAATGAAAGTATGGCCCATCCTGCCCAATTATTACATGGATTAACCATGTTTTTCTTAACCTCCTTTTAAAGCTACAATTGTCTTAACCATAAAACAAAATAATGTATGTTTTTATAAAGTATTCCAAGCCTCTCTCTAGCTGAAACATAAAAAACAGACAGAAATAAAATGCATGGTATTTCAAACATTAGGCATATTTAAATGTTGTGATTTTCTTTCTTATATAAATTACTGAATGAGGTATTGATCCCAGGCGAGTCGGACCACACTACAACCAGAGCAGAGTGAGGCACTGACTTCATCAAAATCAGATTTACAAATAATTTTGCGCATGCAGACAACGCTGGAGGGCAAAAAGACTATTCTATTCTTTAACATGTCATGCACAGCCGCGCTGCCGCCGTAGAATAATTCAGTTAACTCAATCAAACTTGGAAATGTAGATATGATTAATTTCAGAGGGAGAAACCGTTAAAGTCCAACTCAAAACCACGTCTTTCTCGCTCTCTGTATCAGCGCAGCTACACACACTCATTGCCATAGCAACAGACGTTGTCACAAAAAAAGCATTCAAATATTTTCCACACAAAGAGCAGAACATTCAGTCTGTTGCAGTAGTTTGGTTTTAGGCTTAATGTTTATTTTGTGATTATTAATAAGTGACTGATGTGGTAAGAGGAGAAAACTATAAATATATCGCTGCACTGGCCTTTAGCTCCAGGGCTAGCTAGCTCCGGGGCTAGCTAGCTCCGGGGCTAGCTAGCTCCGGGGCTAGCTAGCTCCGGGGCTAGCTAGCT
>CAEFZX010026155.1:0-19113 GCA_903066825.1 Alfaro cultratus | reverse complement strand
TTCCACAAAGACCCCGCCCACAAACTTTCGTCAGATTCTAATCTGCAGATCAGCATTACTATTAAGTTTGGTTATTACATTTATTCGTTCATACTTTAGGCTGATGCAAAAACAAAATGTTTTCCTTTTATTTTTGTTATATTATAGTTACCTCAAGAACAACAACAAAATATCCGTGACTTTTTATGGATCTGAGCACATGGACAAAAGTACAATTTCTTGATTAAAGTATTCTGCTAACATGAAGCAGGGAAATGGTTAGCT
This sequence comes from Alfaro cultratus, assembly GCA_903066825.1. NCBI lineage: Eukaryota > Metazoa > Chordata > Actinopteri > Cyprinodontiformes > Poeciliidae > Alfaro > Alfaro cultratus. The sequence goes on along the minus strand of CAEFZX010026155.1, from coordinate 18,849 downwards.
TAAAATAAATAAATAAATCAAAGTTGGTGTCAAAATTCATTAAAATATGTCCACCTACTCATTTGTGGCTCAGTTTTATTTTACTTTTTAATAAGTAAAATTCTTTGCGAAAGAATTTTTTCCAGATACAAAGTGACTTAGTTCCCAGTGAGTGATTTAAAAAGACATTTCATCTCCCCTCACCAACTTCAAATTCTTCCTGGGTCCTTGTCCAACCTCATTTGTTACACTTGAAGGTGCTTTAAAGGCCAGTTAAATTAAAGACTTTCTCCATAGCTGTGGCACTTTAAGTCAAAGAAGTGCTTTTGGAAATATTCACACTAATAGTTTGTCAATTTAAAATGCATGTTTCTGACTGTTGAAAATAATGAGGGCACCTAAGAGAAATCAATAAACCCCACACAATGTTTACAGTACAACATGTACTGTTTGTTCAGACTTTGTCTCTGGACCAAAGTTCTCCATGGATCTTGTGTAACATTCTGCTGAATTTTCCTCACACAAGTTATATTTTTTCCACAAAAATGTCAACTGCACATAAATTGCTGCTTTAAAAATGTCCAAAGAGGTAGATTTTAAAAAAAAATAAAAACATGTTATTAAAATACATCCAATGCCATAAATTTCAGTTCCAAAAGATTAATCTTGTTTTTGTTTGTTTGTTTGTTTTGATTTTAATTAGATCTAATGCGTGAGATGTACTACATCACAGAAAAATGTAGTAACATTTAGTTACAAATAGTATTCAACAATCATTCACAAAGAGGTTTTCTGGAGAGCAGTTTTATTTTTTATTTATTACACAGATTTATTTCATGACTGGCGACACAAGTTCGACAGCAGATTCAGATGATTTTCCCTCCCTCTGCTGACAAAGGCAGTGCTTCTTACAGACGAAAGAAAATGTCAGTGAGCACACATAGTCATTCCACTTATGGTGTGTCCACATGTTGGTGTGTCCACACTGTTCATTTCCTCCTGCATTATCTGGTTGTCCTCCGTCCCAATAGAGAAAATCCGTTTTGGACCCATCTGACCACATCCAGGAACCTTCCTTGTGGAGATCGGTGAGTCCAATCCAGGTGAAGGCCTGAGCAGGATCAAAGCTCTTGATCATGGAATTGACAAAATTGTGTTCCTCCAGACTGTGGATGGACACCAGGTTGCTGTCCATGGACAGACAGTGGAGCTCCGCATCAGCCCAGCTCATCTTTGTGGCGGTGTACTTGTAGCAGCGGCCGTTGAAGTTGTACCAGAATTCTGGACAATTGTTTCTCGATAGCACAAATTCATCCCCGTTCGAGGGAGACATGGCAACCAGAGACAGACCCAACAAGAAGATCAACAACATGTTGGAGTTAGAAGACAAAAACGGTACCTTGGTGTTGATGGCTTCCTGAACTTCACTGATGGATGTTATGAAGTCATCTGCCTCTTATAATGTTCTGATGCATCCAACAGAGAGGCGTCTGCTCGATTGGTGAGTTTCATTGGTCAAATTAATTTAGAAAAAAAAAATAAAGATAATTATTAACCTTACATTTTCCTTCAACCTCCAAGGGTTGCATCACCCTAAAGCAGATATTTAATCTTTTTAACTAAAAAGAAAGTTTTTCTCCTCCAGCATGTGGTTGTCGATTGTTTCCTTATTCTGTACTTTCAATAGTTATTCACATTTCTAAACACTAAAGTAAAAGAAGTCATGTCACAGTTGTTACTGTATCTTGTCCTGAAAGCACACAGCATTGCAAGTGATTTATTTTGTTTTTTCCATGACTGCAAGATTACCGGGGCAGCGTTCATTGTTTTCCAGGCACATAGTGCCATTTTATAGCTTGGTCAAGTAACTGTTACCTTCAGTTGCTATAAAAATGATACTTATATCAAATATGACTTTAAAGAAAGTTTGCTTCCTGATTTGATCCTTGAAATCGGGCTCTTTAAAAACGTTTACTGTCTTGAGACTTCACCATCAGGAAGTCATCACATCATTGCTCCTTTATTAACCTTTTTATCAAAAAATAAACAGCATTCAACAATCATTCAAACAAGGTTTCTGGAAAGCAGCTTTATTGTTTCTTAATCATGCACATTTATTTCATGGCTGCAGAAACAGTTTAAGTTGGACAGCAGATTCAGATGTTTTTCTGCATTGCTATTGACAAACCCTGTGCATTCCACAGACGAGCACACATTGTCGTTCCACGTATAGTGTGGGTGCATGTTGGTATTTCCACAGTGTTCACATGCTGCTCTGTTATCTGGTTGTCTTCTGTCCCAATAAAGAAAATCCCCTTTGGACTCATCTGACCACATCCAGGATCTTTCCTTGTGGAGATCAGATAGTCCAATCCAGGTGAAGGCCTGAATAGGATCAAAAGGCCTCGATTATGGAATGGACATAGTTTTGTTCCTCCAGACTGTGGATGGACACCAGATTTCCGCCCACAGAAACACAGTGGATCTCCGCATCAGCCCAGGTCATCTTTGTGTCAACATATTGGTAGCAGGTTCCGTTGAAGATGTACCAGGATTCTGGACAGCTGTTTTCATATTGTACAAGTTCATTCCCATTTGAAGGAGAGACAGCAACCAGAGCTCGATTAGTGAGTTTTATTGGTCAAATGGATCAAATGAAAAAAGAAAATCATTAACTTCCACAATAAGACCTGTATTAGCCTGAACCAGATACTTACTCTTTTTCTGCAAAGTTTAACATCAGTTTCGTCACCTTTTTGTACTCCGCAGCACACTGAAATTTTTTCTTTGATCCAGCCTAACAAAATACTCTAATTTGCTCAAGTTACTGTAATTCTAATCTAACAAAATGATCTGTAATACATTAGAGTATTTTTAAAAATTGGTTGAAAGATGGCTTTGTTTCAGTGCATGCACTTTATTCTTTGTAATTTAAAGTTTTTCTTTATTGCTTTTATGCAGTTGTCGACTCAAACTCGACATTTTCAAGTCAGTTAACACACAGGCCTAAACAGCAATATTCATGGTTAAAGTGACCATAAGTACAGCAAAAGTGTTTGCAAAAGGCTCTCATCATGTAAAATGTTTAGAAAATGAAACAAAACTTGCAGCTAATTGCAAGTTTTGTTGCAATTAGTATAATCATTACATAATGATTATATAATGGACCACAAAATACAGCACTTCAAGTCCCACTTGTTATCTTTCTACACTGGTTGTGTCAAATTGTCCTTCCTGCAAAGAACTAGATCCAGAATCAGATATAGTTTGATCCTAGTTGTATTGATTGCATCTTAAAAGGCGCCTCGTCTGCAATGTTCTTTACCACTAAGGATCAAATTCATATGAGACAGCATATCAACTTTGGGACATTTATTTTACTGTGATAATCTTTTTCTTAATATGTTATTCGCAGATTTTACTTTGGTTTGCATTTGCAGTACTTTCTGTAACATTCACAGTATTTCAGTCACAATTTGAAAAAAAATATATCAGTAAAGTCATGCCTCAAAGCATTTCTGATTCTGGACCAAATTCTTTTCAAGAAGGACAACTTGACACAGCGTAGAAAGACAATAAATGGTACTCGCCCGGAAGTGATGTAATGGGCAACAAGAGCTTTTCAATGTGACATGAGGGGAAAAAAAACCAAGAAACCCATTTATCCATCTTCACCAGGCCTGTGGGAGAGAAAAAAAATGAGAATTTTTATAGTACCTTAAAAGTTGTGAATAAAGAAACAGAGTCTGGGCCACGCAAAATGAAAAATAATGAAGTGAGATCATGATTATTTACAGTTGGGATTTTTATAGCTAAAGCAGGTGAAACATCTATGAATCAAGCACAGAAACAGCAAAATGTTTACATGAAATGATACCACTGAAGTGGTTTGGGGTGATGCTTTTATCTTCTCACATATCTGTTGTTATCCTTAACATCATTCATATTTATTTAATAATTATGTTTTTAACATAACCAGGATGACAGACATTTGAACAAAATGGTTAAGAGCATTATTTTTTTGCTCCATTTAAATATTCTCTATAAAATTGTTGCAGAATGAATTACTGGACTTAGTCTTTGTTGCCAGTGAGGAACAGGACTGTGTTTCTGTGCTGCAGAGATCTTTCTTTTGAACGAGAAAAGCAGCAAGTGCAGGAATATTTACAGGAATATCGATAAGAAGCTGCTGCAGATCCTTTCCTTCTGCTCGGCTGCTTTTCACACAAGCCCCGATGTGAAGATCAAGTCTTTATTGATGTTATTATTTTATCAAATGTACACTTACATTCATACATCATGCTGCTTCGGTAACCGTATGTTAGTACTACGTTTTTGCTAAAGGACATTCATGTTTTCCTGTCGGATTGTTTGCAATTTCTCTGCTACAGGGGACACAATATGGCTACAGCTTTGAACAGTTAAAGCATTCTGCTGTGCACTTATACACATTTGCATGCAACATCACAACATTGCACTTAATAAACACATGTTTTGTTATACATTGCACAGGAGTAAGAACATTCAGGCGCCTTAGATTTGCATACTACAATACAATACAACCCTTTTTTAACGTCTTGTAGGAAAGAGCACATAGCTTATTTCTGCATTAACAGTCAGCATGTCTTAAACAGTGTAAGTATTTGACATGGCAGGATCATTACATCCTTAAAATGTCCCCCCTCCCCCATCTCTAATGATTTTATAACAGTGCTGCAGCCCACGTAGCTGTTATCTGAGACATGTTCAAGACCAAACCTCAAGGTGTGGAGGGTACAACAGTTGATGTAAAAAAACAACAAAAAAAAAACAAAAAAAAAACATTCTTCCATGACTTTTCATGCCTCGGAGCAGGCACATCAGCTTCGCTTTAGTGCAGTCCTTCAGTGAATCACTAGTAGGTTTCTAAGTTTAGATACTCCAGAGGAAGTCTGAAGTACAATTTCTTCATTCAAGGAGGCCTTCTGTATTCAAGTGAAGTACTTGCAGCTGGTAGAATCAATGAGGCAGGACTCAGTGCATTTAAGCTGCCCAAAGGACCTGCAAAAAAATTATAGAGAGTGGTTAAAAATGAATGAAATGTGCCGTTTGCTAACATGAATATAAAAGCAGGGATAACTTAAAGAAGTCGGGGAGTCCCGATAAAAATACATGAAAATATGTCTACCTCTGCATCTGCAGCACAGTTTTTTTTTGTTAAATATAATTCAGTGATGTATTAAGATATTTTAACTCCCTCACTATCCTCAATTTTTTCTTGGGTCCTCATTTTGAAGTTGTCTCTTGACTTGGCTCTATATGTAGCTTCACAAGTCTTCTCATTAGCTTAACATAGCCTGAGAGGTCCATACTAAGAAAAAGCAGCTCCACAGCATTATGCTGCCACTACCTTTTTTGATTCATTCCACAATTGCGCACTACTTTGTGTTGGACTATGTCAGAAAATTCCAATAAAATACATTGGATTTCGTGATCGTAACGTGGCACGAGTGGAAAGAAATTTTAAGGTGTATGAACTGTTTAGTAAGGTGCCATATTTAAAAACAGCTTCCTTTTATCGTATTGTCTTAAAATTTGTAATGAAAGTTGCTGTAATTAATAACCCAGTAAAACACATGTGTGCATGCTCTAAGAATCAGTTAGCATACCCGGGAAGATAGGATTTGCAGGTCTGATAACCAAAATCTTTCCCATCACACTCTTCTATACCCTCATGTCGGTATCCATCTCCACAGTAGGCCCACTTACAATCTGAGGGTGGGAAGAAGGGAAAGAGAGAAAATGTGAGAACGCAACGGAGCAGGAGAAAGAAGACGTTACTAATTTCTTTGGCACAGCCACCCGTGTTCGGTGATGCCAGCAAAGCATTTTCCTGCTAATTTAATTGGATAGAGGCAGAGCGTAGTGAGAGGTTGGCAGGGAAAGGGAAGGGCGAGGGATTAATAAAAAGATAAAGGAAAGTCTTTAAGACTGCGCCACATGAGCACAGGATCCAGTGGCATGCTGTGGTTTGGCTCTGCAATAAGCTGAAATGAAACTGAGAATATAGTCTGTGCGTTTTACTTACTGAGACAAGCGTCTGTGACGATCTGGTTTCCGTCGTCACACTCCTCCCCGTGCTGGATCTGCACCTTCCCGTCCCCACACACACCTACTCTCTCTGGGACGGTCTCTGTGGACTGGAATGGCTGAAAGGGCTGCAGGGACAGAAAATATAAACGGTGTCCATGTGTTGCTGAGCAGACTAAAAGAATGCTAGCACGAGATCATTTTAGAGACTAAGCATATTATGCTTTCAAGCTGAAGATCGGTACATGTTCGAATGCACAGTGCTTCACAGAAGTATTCCCACTTACCACATTGCATTTGATTGAGATTTCATGTGCTAGACCAGGCGTCTGCAGCCTTTACAGTCCAAAGAGCCATTTTTACCCTCAGTGAGGCTAAAAGAGCCAGGTTTTAGATTTGCACATGTAACATGAACTTCTGAATAAAACATTTTTGATGAATATCTGCAGTACGAAACTTGTCATTTTTGATGAGTTGACATTTTATTTCTATTCTCAGGTTTTAAAACGACATAAAAACCAACACTTGCAAGCAGAAGATGGATATGTTGTCTTCTTTAGGATGTCAATATTTGTGGAAAAGTATGCAAAAAGAAAGAAAAAAGTACATGGATTACAAGTAATGACAGGAAAAATTGCATGTTTTTGCAAATGCAAAGATGTAATTTACACTTTTGTAAATCAAAAATTTAAACAAAATTGTATCATATGTAATTAGATTTAAATTCATTTAAATTACATTAATTTAAATTAAACTACATTTAGATTTAAATTACATTTTTGCAAAAATAAAATTTTTACAATTAAATCTGTAATTATTGTGTCCAAATTCAAAAACATTGGGTTTCTTATCAACTTAGCTAGAGCTACATGCGGCTCCAGAGCCGCAGATTCCGGGCCGCTTCGCTAGACAAACCAAAAGTACATAATATTCAAGTAGAAGGAAATTAATATTTTGTTTTTCAGATTTGTTTTTACATGAAGAAGTGTAAAACAAAATATGTCATCCATTTGCATCAGCTTCAGATACAAGTACTTAGAGTCAGTGCAATAAACAGAAGTGCTTGGCCTACATGGAAAATACCATATTGGAAGAAAAACTGACAATGCATATCTGCCTAAAAACCTAATTCTCCTGCTAAAACATGGTGGTGGCAGCATGATGCCACCACCATGTTTAGTCCTGGTAGAAAACCTGTTAAAGGTTGTTAAAGAGTTGAATCTGGGAGGAAAGGTTCGCCTCTCATTAGGACTACAATCATGAATGTCCAGCCATGGAATCAAAGTATATTCATGTGTTACCATGGCCCAGTCAAAGTTCAGCATTCATACCCAATTGAGAATCTGTGCTGCTTTGCTTTATTCCCTTCTTCTTTTTTTTGCAAGACATCATAACACTAAAGTACACCTTTGAATCTAATTACCTGTATGGGGCTCCAGCCGTCTTTATCCTTATAGTAAAGCATCCGCTTATCTTTCCTTAGTACGATTGCGTTTTCGACATGAAGGCGACCCATCTCCTCCTCGCTGTTCACCACAAATATCTGCACAAAGAACCGGAGAGCACTCACAAACTTAGTGGCCACACAAACGCTACGATTTTAGTTTGCACTGTCAACACCCAGAGTCTCACAGCGGTGAGTTTGTTGCCGCCCCGTCGTGTTGTGTAGTAGTTTCCAAAGGGGGCGTTATTTGATCCAATTGCAGTATCACAGTCGCAGTGGCCTGGTGGTCCTGGAAGGCCCTTCTCTCCTTTCTCCCCCACCAAGTAGAGACCTGCAAAAAGGGTGCAGAGATAATGCATACTGGGGTCAAAACAATATATAGAGGTGGAAACAGGTGTGCGTGTGTGTGTGAGCTGGTTACAGTACCTGATGCTGGAGGTCCGGGTGGGCCAGGGAGGCCATTGGGACCTGCAGGTCCTGGGGGTCCCATGATGCCTGGGGCCCCTGAGTGCCCTTTGATACCCTGCACAAATTCGATAGCAGGTGAACCGTAAACACAAACACAGAGAACTGTCACTTTTATCACGTTGTTTACTACAACTAGAGTCACACAAATAGTACAAGATTTCTTTACCTGTTTGCCTCTTTTCCCTGGTCTCCCAGTTGGTCCTCTCTTCCCAGAAACACCTGGCTCTCCCTTTGGGCCCGCCTCACCCTGAGAAAAGAGCATACTTCAGGGTTCCGGCTAATTTTTAATGTGAAAATTCCTAACAGTTTATTCAATACCTTCTGTCCGAGCATCCCAGGCAAACCAATTGAGCCCTGGACAGAGAAAAAGAGTTATGAAACACAAATATTACTACAGCAATTTAAATCAACTGTCTTGCATCAGACTTTCTTTACTTGGAACTTTTAGCTAATTGGAGACGATGCTTATAGTGTAGATTTTTAGGTCCACTGGAACGCAGTATGAGCAGATTATCATACAACCAAACAGAAGCATTAAATGCAAAGATACAACAGTTTCCAGGTGACTTCAGGACCTGCAATGTAAACAAACAGACCTTGTCCCCTTTTGGTCCTGCAGAGCCACGGTCGCCTCGGTCCCCCTTGTCGAAAACAAAAGATTGAAATGTGTCAAAATTCAATTACAAACAGAAAACAGCAAGCATTTGCTGGGACTTCCTCCATCAGCGAGTCAGTCGTTGACCTTATTCTGTTGCATAAATGTAAATAGGTAGGCTATAAATCACTCCACTGTCTGGAGGATCCCCCATTTGGTGAGACATTATTGGTTCTTTTCACAATTCCAACTTGTTTTGGAAATAGTTACGGTTTGGCAGGAAGAACATCTGCCTCTAAACTTACCTTGTCACCTTTGTAACCAGGTAAACCCTGAAAAGACAAGCAGAGAATGTTAAGGTTGACCTTGAATCTACCCGGCTGTTTTCATGATGGAAAGATCTCTCTGACCTTTGTTCCCGGCGGACCTCGCAGCCCTGGTAAACCCATGAGTCCTGAGTCTCCCTTTTCTCCCTTACAACCAATAAGAAAATTAAAAAAAAAATCAATCATTACCAATATACAAATGTCTATGACACATATTTCTCTAGTGTGCCATTGTAGATAGGTGTACCATAGTACATAGTGATATATTTATACCTTATGGCACTTACTTTGGGTCCTTGTGGACCAGGAAATCCTGGAAATCCTGGTGTCCCTGGAGGACCAGGAGCGCCAGGACGGCCCTGCAGAAATAGAAAGTACCAGTTGGAAATACTGATGCATACACTCATGTTTTTTTTGTTTTGTTTTTTTTCACTATTTCTTCAACTTATTACAGAATCATGCAGCATGCTTTCCTGCAGCAAAAACAAAGACATTGGCCAGAACTGGGGAGAAGATGGGTGGAGCTAGATGCGGGAAAATCTGGAAGAAATCTGTTCAGACTTGTATTTAAAAAAAAAAAAAAAACAAGCATTATTTTCCTTCCCTTTCACAACAACCTCACAAAGGCCTATTAAAAAAAAATCTCAATACATTACAGTTTGTGCTTGGAACATAACAAAAGGAAGTATTGGAGATTAAAAAGCTTATATCTTCCCATATATATATTTAATAAGATTTTATTCTTCACGCTATACTCGACTAAATCTAAAACACAGATTTATGAAGAAAGAAAGTCTGGATAAAAAACCTTAAAAATGAGGAACAGAAATGAATCCCTAATTAGTCCCACTCTGCAGCTCTCCGCTAGCTGAACAGAAGAGAAGCTTCCTCACATCTTGCTTACACCTGAACTGCATTTCAGAGCTGCAGCCTGTGGTTTCGTTCAACAAGCCCTGTGTAAGGCTGCGGCGTCTAGAGGCACAGTGGACCTCCTGCGTGATTTATCATGGAAAGCAAAAGCACTTAGGAAGATTAAAATGCACAAGCAGAGTGCTGGCAGAGGGGCTTGATCAGCAGGACTTGGGTTCAGTCGTGGAAGTGAGTGGGACCAAGCCAAGGAGAGCCGGAGAGTAAGGGAAAATGAGGAGGGTACCGAAGGATGCCCTGGGAGATCAACCCAGTGCTCACTGCTCACTGATGAGACTAATGTTGCGTGACCCATTTAGTAACGGGAGGAGAATTCCGGGGATATTGATAAACAAATTGGATTATAGAAAGAGAATGCTTGGAGGAAGCTAGAGAGGGGTATGAAGGAATACTTTCAGTAGAGAAGCTGCTCACCCTTGCCCCCGGACGTCCAATTTCTCCCTGGAGGACGACAAATGGAAGAAGACGAGATGTCATTAGAGAGCAGGTGAATGCAAGGACAAATTCCTTCAGCAGAAGACTGAATTAGGGGCATAATTTTCAAGGAGAACACACACCTTTCTCCCTTTTGGTCCCCTTATACCAGGCAATCCAATTTCACCCTGAAAAATGACACAAAACATTGTTATCCAGCTTGTGTGACCTATACTGAGGACAATACATTTGCAGCATGATCAATAGTAACAAGGTTATCAAAATTCCTGTCTATGCTTGCTTAACAATATTTCCATCTACTTCCTTAAATGTCTGTAGCTATCCAATGCAACATGATTTAATCAAAAGCTAATGCACAGGGCCCGGCAAAGCCATTTACACCCTTTGACCCTTTCTATCTTTTGCCCAAAAAATCATCCCTTCAACATGATGCCGACAGCACTATGTTTCTGATACCACAAATTAAAGACTAATACAGAAAATTATAGTTCAGAAGTTATATAGTTAGTAGGTAGAATCCACCTAGGGATAACATTGTGGAGAAGCTAAGGGTAGGGTTAAGTTTCAACCTTTATCCCAAGAACTGGAATGGCACAACTGCAAACCAACAAAGACATGGACATCCACCTGAACTGGACATGTGGAAGAAAGTGTTCTGGTCACAAGGAACCAAAGTTGAACTTTTTGGCCTACAAACTAACATTTCACACCATACTGCGTGCACCATCCTAGTGGTGACACATGGAGGTACGAGCATCAAGCTGTGGCGATATGTTTTTTCCAAAAGTGCACCGATTGCAGATTCCTGGTCAGTCTTTAAAGAGCCTAACCTTCCGATTCTGATTTGGACTGATACTGATTTTTTGTAAATGATTGACACTGTCAGGTGTTATAAGGTTACAATACACCTTCAATGTACCAATCTTATTTTACCGATAAAGACTGAACAATGCCCATGGCACAAACTTTTTACCTGCACATGAGGTAGTGCTCTCAAATATAAATGAAATGTTTACATGTGACCCGGTGGGCGGGTCTGTCACTCAGCCCTCTCTCAAGGCAGAGATTTTCAGATCTTTGTGGGGATCAGTGCAAGATCCAATGATAAGATCATTTTGACATTTGAGTATCAGCTGATCACCTAAAGCTAAAGAATTCAGGGCTGATCAATCGGTGAACCCCTAGTATCTTCAGAAATACATTGAAGTTTGTGGCTACATTGGGAGGAGTTCAAAAGACACAAATGTTAACAAAGCACTGCAAATGTAATATGTTGAGGTGAGTCCTTACCTGGGGTCCTGGAGGTCCTGAGGGTCCTGGTGAACACTCTGGGTGAACACTCTGCGTATTATCTGGCCCTTCACCTCCGAAAACGGTTGGTTCCAATAAGCTCAGTGTGTCCTTCATTTCACCAATCATGTTAACACATAAATAAAAACAAGTGGCCATCAGTGGGAATAGAAGCACAGGCCGACGAGGAGAGGGTGCAGTACACAAACTTACAGGCGTGCCCCTCTTCCAAACCCGAGGAGGAGGAGGGAAGAGTGGCGGTGGAGGAGGCGACATGAGACAACAGGGGTCAAACCTCAACGCCTCATCCAGGAACCTGAGGGCTGGGAGGACACCCCTCTGCATCGCTGCGGCGAAACACTCATGTTACATGGTCTACCGTTACATAACATCTGGGCCTGTTTCTGTTCCGCAACACACACTCACAGCTGATACCTTACCTGAGCGAGGCGACAGGATGCCGTCCAGGTAGGAGAGATGGGATAAGGCCCAAGTGGGACACAGAAGAATGGGAAGGGACAATGCAATTTTCATCAGCTCCATGCTGCCTGTTTGCTGTCCCTGAAACGAACACAGCACAAGCTCTCCTAAGCACACGCGCTAATCCTGCAGTCCCCTGGCAGCTGTCACTTTTCCTTTTTTCCTCCCTTCAGAGCCCCCCACCCAACCCACACTCTATAGGCTGTCTCTGCTGCTCTATAAACTTGTTGAAGCCCCTCACTGCAGCAGATGCAGCCACCGCTGTAATTCCAGCCGTGCACATACGCCCTCTGTGCCAGAATTAGACTAGAGAAGGAAGAGGGGGTGTATCACCAGCATACAGTAGACGCGCACACACACACACACACACACAAGTCATGCAACTGTAGTAAGACTGTAATGGGTCCATTCAAACACAGTGTTAGAGTAAATACACATTTCAGCATTGTTGATCAGTGCAGTGATGTGATTAATCGGGATGATCTTAATGTTCTTCTGCTTTGTATTAGCAGTACAGCCCGTCCAGTAGATGAACCAACATTAGAAAAGTGGCATCAACAGGCTCTCTCCTACCTTGCACTTGAATCTGATTGTCTGGCACCTGCAGACACGCTGTCTGACGCTCCTCTCACCTTAAAGAAATGAAGCGCGCTGAGCAGACGAGGCTTCGCTGATATTCACAGTGCACAATTTGCAACCCTGTTCAATCAGATCCTACTTATCGACCTCCTCCTTCCCTCCGCTGGTTAATAACACAATTTTTAAAGGAATGCAGTTTTTTTTTAAACCCCCTCTTCTTCTTCCTCCTCCTCCTCTTCTTCTTCCTTCTGGCGCTGAAATGCCCAGCAGAAACCACAGAGCAGCGGTTCCTCAGTCCCACTGGATCGACTGGATCTGATGCATTTGCTGTGCCATCCGGATCGACTTCACATTCGCTAGGACGGATCTGACACTTCTAAGGAACGACTGCACGCTGGTCTGGCGCGATTTGTTAACGGTCTCTTATTAGAATAATGGCGCCCTCTGCTGGGTATTTAAGAGTAAGACATAAAATCTATATTTACATTTAACGCTTCAAACACGAGGTACAAACTCCTACTGGGCCAAATTGTAACTAACTAACTAACTAACTAACTAACTAACTAACTAACTAACTAACTAACTAACTAAGTAAATAAATAAATAAATAAATAAGCTATTTAAGATTAAATAGAAATGTACAAATAAATTATGTACAAAAAAACTAAATAAATAAATATTTCAGTTTCTCCTAAAGTAGATATGAAACAAATACACTTGCAGAGCACAAATTATGATTTTGAATATTACATGTTAAAAACATTTATATTAATTTTATAATACTGCACAGTGGTGAATGTGTAGCACTCTGGTCCTTGTTCGGCCTCGTTGGTCACAGTTATAGTTGTAAACATTGTAGAAATGTGCACATTTAGGCAGGACGTTTTTTGAACCCAACTTCCGACTTAATCAGAGCAACACACATGTCTCACTCCAATAGCATGTTCACTTATGGTGGTGGTTCCAAAAGCTGAGGAGACAAGACCCCTTTTAGAACTGGGAAGTGTTGGATCTTGAGTATTTCAATACTCTATTTCATTGAGTGAAAAGACCGCTCCTAGAACACGACAAGCTGAGCTGTGACTTGCTTTTTAATCTGTAAAAAACTTGAGTTGCTGTGTCATTTACTTTTTAGGACAAACTGGGGTCGAGGAGCATGACCATATCAAGTTATTTTGCAGGGTGAAGGCAGGATGGAACTCAGGTAAGCTGAGTTTTCATTTTTCTTGAAGGCTTGACTCTCAGTAACGTTTCCCATAATATTGATTATGTAAGAAGCAAAAACATGAATAAAACATCTTGTACAAAGCAAAAGGTTGTGGTATTCAGAAGACAATCGAACTTGCCACTGATTCCAACTAGTTTGCAGATGAGCAAAAAAAAAACATTGCTTTATTACTATTGTATTATTATTGTTTCACAATCAGAGCAAGGATCCTTGTGTCTCCTTTTAGAATAATTGTTTTAACACAGCATGGCGACCCAGTGATTTCGCAGCGGCAACACTAAGGAAACAACGCCTTGACTTTAAAAAGTTTGTCTCCCTCTAGTGGTCAAATATGGTAAAGGCTACACTGTCACATCCTCTGCTTTTCCTCTTTCACAAAACTAGTTGATCATTGGTTGATCTTATGCTTCACACATTTATGTTCGGTGGAAAAAGTCAAGATTCACCTGGGATCAATTTAGCAGCTCAGGACATATTTAAGAAAAAAAGAAAAGCTTGACATATTATGGCAACTTTTTAAAGCATTTTGCATGTAAAAACCTATTTTACAAATTTATGGTTAAATATTACACAGATTGAGATTATTAAACAGAGACCCATATTATACATTTTGATGACATAAGCAGAAGACAATGTAGGAAAAGACAAGTAATTGCACATTATCATTTGTATTATTGACCAATGCATTTGCAACCTGCTCAAATGAATGGTTAACTGTTTGTTGGATGTGCATAAATGACGATGATTTGAAGACTGAACAAATACAGTTTTGAACATTTCAAATCCATTCTGAGAAATGTAACAACTTTTTACACTTGCCATTACTGTATGTAAATGTCCAGTAACACAAAAAAAAGGTCTGTAACCTTTAACTATTTATTTTTGAGCAGCTGACAGTGAAAAATACATTCAGCTCATTTTATTAAACACAAACTGAATGCTGATGATGTAAGAAAGAAACCCATGTTGGCAGGTCCGAGCTTTGGCAAACCAGAAAATGCAAATGTTATTCCTTTTTTTGTAAGGAATGTTAGATGGTGTTTGTTTAACAATATTTTCATTTATGTTTGGGATATTAGAGAGGATCTGACCTTTTCCTCATATGAATATTTCAGTAATTTAGAAAAGAGCCACCTGAGGATGCTGTTATTCTTTCACACAACAACAAGGAGCTTGATGAAACTGAATTTCCCTCATGCAATGTGAACACAAAGGTGGTTTATCTTTTCAGAATTTGGAGGGCAATTCTGCACCTAAATTCTCCTTGTCTTAAGAGGAACTTCTGACATGTGGAATCCACCAGGGTTCGCTTCATTCATTCACGTAAGCTCTCCATGCAGGTTTTTAATCACCCAGCTGCTCAAAATAAAAATTTTCTTGCATGAATTTCTCCCACTTCTCCTTATTATTTCAATACAGTGCTTAACTCAAATTAATTTCCCATGAAGCAACCAGAAAACCTAATATAAAACTCCTGCTAAGGAAAACCAACAACAGGGGGAAAAAAAAAAGAAAAAAAACTGATCTGAGGTCTGAGACATAGCAAAAAGGATACAAGATCTGACACAAAATTTTATTTATTGGTTCAGACGTTGTAAAGCGCCCCTTAAAAAACCTTAATGATGTGACATGACTGATTATTATTGATCCAGCTGCTGAATTACAAATATACACATAGCCTATAGGCTATACACAAATATAGCCTATCAAGATCTGCTCTAGGAAATTTTAAGTTGTTGTTCTTAAAATACAGGAAAATGAGAACAAGAGTAAAATATTTTCCACATTCAACCCATTCAAAAAGAGGCCAATACAAATCTAAACCAGAATTGAACAATCAATATCTTCAGCAAGAACAAACAAGATAAATATAATTGAACAAATAAAAGTTTAGCATAGGTGTTACTAGGTGCGTCGAGCGGCTAATTCCTCAATGAATAGGCATAGAAAAATAAGAGAAACAGCACATTTTTGACTCATAAACGGTCATTCAATCCCTCTATGTGTAGCTGTTTGAGGACAGTCTACTGTGTCAGTATATTAGGAGGTTGCGTCCTTTAAGTAGGCAATAATATCTGCTCTTTCTTTCTTCTTTCTGATCCCACTGAAGATCATCTTGGTGCCAGGAATGTACTTCTTTGGGTTTTCAAGGTAGACATTCAGAGTTTCCTCATCCCAGATGATACCTAAATGGTAAACAAGACAGACACAATCAAACACATCTGGTGTGTGCACTAATGACTTCAGAATGTCAGTGGAATGGGTTTATAGCGCACAGAGAGTCAGAGAGGAACAGTAGTACTGCCAGCTGCATGTTCAGACCTGCTGTCTTACTTTATACAGAGAAAACCAGCTCCTGTGAAGGAGGAGCAAGAGAAACATGGGCATTATGTAGAGGGAAAGCTACTACTAGCTTTTTCAGATTGATTGAAAAAGAGAAGAAACATTAGGTAGACCATTGTCAAGAGTGTGGTCATGTCAGATTTGTTATCTTTGACCCGTGTACTTCTGAAACAAATGTTTTGCCGAAGACTTGCAATCAGTATGCAGATATAATAAACAATTTTCCGCATTAGGTCGCTTGAGATACGGCATTATTTTTCATATTTCTTAAAAATTATGATGGTTGGCTAATTGATGTTTGTCTGAGATATTTGGTCACTGTAACACGTGAATATGTGTTGACTTAAACCATTCAGTTGTCGCTTTCGCTTTATATTCAGAAAAAAAACATTGCTGCAGTCTCAAGTCAGCCTCAGTCAGGTTCTCTTCCATTGTTATCCAGTAATTAGCTCCATCCATCTTCCTATCAACTTTAACCAGCTTCACTGTCCCTGCTGATCATAGTGGCCCCACAGCATGATACTGTCACTACCATGTTTCACAAGTGGGACAGAGTTTTCCATGTAGGCATTAAGAAGTTCTGATCAGATGACCTTCTTCCTGTGTTTGTTTTGTCCTATGCAGGTTTCTTATGACTTTCTTTTCTCTCTTCCTTAAAGGCCAGAATCTAAGAATGCACTAGTAATAGTTGACCATCTAGCAAATCCTCACACCTACGTTGTGAATCTCGGCAACTACTCCAGAGCTACCATGGGGCTCTTGGCTGCTTCTTGAATTCATATCTCAACCTGTCCGCTTAAATGGACCAATGTGCCTTGGCGGGTTTGTGGTGTTGTGGTGCCATGCTCTTTCTATTTTTAGAAAATAATTTGTTCTGTCAGATCCCTAAAGCTGACTTTTCTGCTGTGTTCCTCAATTTCTACGGTTCTGTTTGTTCACTAATGCTCTCTGGTAAACCTCTGAGGCCTTCACAGGACAGCTGAATTTATACTGAGATGAAATTATACAAAGATGGACTCTGTTTAATGATTAGGAAGCTTTTAAAGCGAGATATGGTCTAACTGGATTTCATTTGGAGTTATCAGAGTAAGGGGGTCTGAATGCAAATGTGCACTTTTATGACTTATTTGTTAAAAACATTTGCAAAGCACATGTCAGTGCTTCTTTGTGTTGGTCTATTCTATAAAATCCAAATAAAACAGGCTGAGGCTTGAGGCTATGATATCAGCAAATGAGTTCTAGGGGTGTAAATACATTTGATTGGCTTTACGATGCTCAGCCACAAGTAAAGGTTGTCCAACGTTGCTTATTTCTCCACAGGAAATAAAGTCAACCTTGATTATCTTTGTGCTGCTTTGGAGTTGGTTATCAATATTTTGGGGAAAAAATGCCAGTAGGAAGTTTAGTAACGGTCTGTCCAACCAAACAAGCAACTAAGCAATTAATCAGCCAATGGACCAAACAACAAACCAACCAAACTCCCAACCAATCCACCAACCTATTCTATCTCTAAGGGAGGACCATTTATTCATAGTCCTCCATTTTGAATTTGATGATCAGGGGCTAGCATGCATTAACATCCCATTTATTGTGTTCACAAGATTTAAACTACAGAGATGACATTCCCTTTATAGTTGTAGAAAACACATACACCTACTTTATAATGTCAATTGTATCCATTATTGTGCTCTTTTTTACACTTACCTGGTTAATTTTTCATTTCTTGAATAGATGTTAATATTCAGTGCATTTTTGTAGCGATTCATACCTTTCTCCATGTTGGCCTGAGTATAGGAGTATCCTGGTGCCTGGCCAGTCTTCCTTCCTAACAACCCCCAGAGGTTTGGCCCCACCTTATGGCAACCCCCTTCCTCCACAGAGTGACACTGGGAACACTTCTGGACAAACACCTTCTTCCCTTTTTGAATATCCCCCATCACCAGCAGCTAGCTATGGGAGGGAAGGACCAGCAAAGCCACAATCAGCCACATCACAGCAAAGAAATGTCTGCTGAAGCGAGTGGAAAATGACCACATACACAAACTTTTGGGCAAAATGTTTTAGCAAAAATTGTATCTGGACAAGAGACTGAATGAGAGCGCAAAAGCTGCTGAACTGAAAAAGTGAACAGCAAAGAGCAAACAGAAGAGGATCAGAAGGGGAAAATCCTACCGTCAGAGTGGAATGTGTTAAAACACCCTCAGGTAGATGTTGTCACCTTTCTTTCTCAAATTCACACTCCTTCCCTTTTGATTGCTTACTGACCAGAAATCTTGTTTTGCTATGATTGAACTGTACTTGAACCACAAAGTAAATGAAATAAAGTTTCAGAGAGGGGCGTGGTCCTGTGGTGGTTGAATGAGCTCTAATGTTTGGGTCACACCCACCTCGAAAGACAGGTGGGGTTTGTTTGCCATGTGAGTCACTTACATGTTTGAAATGCTTTGACTTGGTGCTTGTTACCAAACAGTTTGAGTCAGATTAAACTCCTAATCTGATGGCTGGTTACAAAAAAAATTGAGAACCCAATGAAGAAATTTTGATAATCCTCATAATAAAAGGCAGTTTATAATATGCAGCCAGTCGTAATAGTCATAAAGCAAATATTGCACTGGAAGCATCTGTTATATTCACTTGATATTTCAGTGTGTAATTTCAACAAACTGTTATTAAAGCAAATGCTTAA